>JAXCGZ010014052.1:17500-38123 GCA_037179515.1 Halocaridina rubra | reverse complement strand
TGTGATACTTAAAAAGTGATACGAATTTTATGAATGAATCTCGCCACCTCCTCCTCCTACCTCCTCCTCCTCTTCCTCCCCCACCTAATTTTACGAGAGTTTAAGTCATAAGCTTCGCACTATTAAGATGGGTGACCGAGAGGTAAATGGGTGCTTTTATAGATTCCATGAATGGGAGAAAGAGCATAAGATAATAATAGAAGTGGTTAATTAAGGTGGTGATCAGTGATGAGTGGGTTAAAAATGGGTGATCGAAAGAGGGGTGAATTTATTTAGGCTATTCCAAAAGCGCGTAAATGGATGTAGCGGCTTTGATTCATTGGTGCATCGAGAGATAAGTGGGTGATGATGAGGTGGTTAGAGGATGAGTGAATGCTCAGGTGACAAAACGAGTGACTGATACCTAACTGGGTGAATGTTCTCCACTAGAATGGGTATAATTACTCGAAAGCAGTAGCTGAATATGGGAATGATCCTCACACATACGGATGAAAGTTTGGATAAAAGAACGAAGGAGTGATAGCTTTTTGGGTGATTTATGAATGAATGGGTGAAATGGTGTAGTAGATTAAAAGAGGTGGTTTCAAGGCGATGATGGGTGATTAGGCGAGTGAAGTAGAATCAATGGGTGAAATGGGGGGGGGGTGAAGGAGAACCCATGGGTGAAATGGGCGGGTGATGAGGAGGAAAGGGGGCTTGTTGCATATGCAATCCAAGGGTGTGTGGGCGGGTGAGCGTGACGGCGACAGCAATGAAGGCAACCGACCGGTTCAGTCTTGGATGGGTGAGTAGCGACAGGGTCACTCGGTTGAGAGAGAGAGAGAGAGAGAGAGAGAGAGAGAGAGAGAGAGAGAGAGAGAGAGAGAGAGAGAGAGAGAGAGAGAGAGAGAGAGAGAGAGATAATAATAATAATAATAATAATAATAATAATAATAATAATAATAATAATAATAATAATAAAAATAATAATAATAATAATAATAATAATAATAATAATTATTATTATTATTATTATTATTATTATTAACATTATTATTATTATTATTATTATTATTATTATTATTATTATTATTATTATTATATATCGCAGTAGCAGCATATAAATTATTCCACAAAGTATATCGTGGACATTGCTGAGAGAGAGAGAGAGAGAGAGAGAGAGAGAGAGAGAGAGAGAGAGAGAGAGAGAGAGAGAGAGAGAGAGAGAGAGAGAGAGAGAGAGAGAGATATCTATTTTTTCTATATGATTTTTATCTATGGCTCAAGCCTGCAGGACAAAAACTCTGCCAACAAACATGCATTAGCTGCTGTTGCAATCTCAGAAATATTTAGAACCACAAAATTTAATGAAATGTAACCCAGGATAGGCTTCAACCATTCCAGTACAAAGGGATACAAATTAAACTAATTTACAACGTTCGTGTTTAGTCTAATCTAATCAAGGAAAAACTTAAATCTTACATAATTAACTTACTCCACCTAATGAAAAGCTTCAACCGTTCATAGGAAAGCTTGAACCTTTCATGCATTTAATCGAATGCAGCCAAGGGAAAGACAGCCTACAACATTCATATATAATTAAACGAAAGCAAGGACAAGATGTGATGCAACCATGGATATGCTTAAATCGTTCATATATCATCTAATGTCATCAAGGGAAAGCTTAAACCGTTCACACATAATATGCTGTAACCAAGGAAATGGTTAATTCATTTATAATTAATCGAAGTTTACTCCGTTCACAGTTATCTAATTCGCCCGTGGGAGGAGAGCTTAAAACGTTCATATTTCATCTAATTACTCTAAAGCAACGGAGAAAAACTTCTGAATCTGGCAAATTAAATAAAAGACCGCTTTCACGCCAAAGTGGAACGTCGCAAGTGGCATGCCACGTGGCGCGCCGGTTGAATACGAACACCAGAAAATATACGAAACCTTTCACACAGAAGTGGAGTGATTACAAATATTACTCTTAATCAATAATCGCAGAGTGTTCTTCTGCCATCAGTACTGTAACCATAATATATCACTCTTAATTAATTATGGCAGAGTGCTCTTCTGCCATCAGTCAGTTGTTACACTATATTTTATTCCTAATTACTTGCTATGATTTATAAAATGAATTGCAAATTCTGTTAATATTTGATTTATAAATGACCAAATATAGATTGTAATGCTTAACATCTACAATATCACTGGGAGTGCCCAGGTGCACATGTCCTCATGTACAGTTATTTTATTAATAAAAAGGAAATAAGTGGCGTGACACATGCCATATGCCACGCCACTTTTGTGTGAAAAGTTTCATATATTTCTGGATTTTCGTGTTCAACTGGCGTGCCACGTATGACGTGCCACTGTGGTGTGAAAGCGGCCTAACACAATCAAAGGACACCTTAAACCGTTCATATTCAGTCTAATGTCATCAGGTTAAAGCATAAAACTACTCAGACTTAAGCAGATGTAAATTAAGCTTATATACAATCCCTCAAACTTGATCTAAAAAAAAACAAGCCGTTCAAGCATAAGCTGATGCAATACCAAGCTAAGATTAGGTAAGTTTACCTAATCCACCAGAGTAGAAGAAAACTAACTTTTTAAACTTATTTGACACATCCTGAGCCCCAAACAAAACAAATTTTAAACATTTTTAAACCTTATCTGATACAATCTGATTTAAAATATATATACAAAGAGAGCTTAGCACACTAAACAAAGCCATCAGTTCCGGTTTTACGTCACGGACTCCTTTATCTACCAAGGGCTAGGACGGTTGCCCTCTTGCGAAGGACTTGTTTTGGCAGATGTAATCCTTACGCTGAGTGCATGCCCTTGCTAACCTCAGACCGTGACGGGGCGCGAACCCTCGACCTGACGCCTTAGAGTCGGAGACACTACCGTTTGAGCCACGGCGACTACACTAAACAAAGCCATCAGTATAAAAATAAATTTAATTATACTATAAGTAGTTTTTAATCAAGGAAAGTTATATTTTTTACAATTAAAACAAATCTCAATTACCTGCCAAAAAAAAAATAAAAAAAAAATGAGTAGCTGAAGTAATTCTTAGACATCCTAATACAGCCAAATAATATTTACCAAGTTAATGAAGAAATTCTGACCTCATGAAAAAGGTCAAAGGAATACCTTGGGACCGAAAAAGCTCTCAACCGGTCTTGGAGTTATTATTATAATTATTATTATTATTATTATATCATTATTATTATTGTTATTACTATTATTATTATTATTATTATATTATTATCATTTCAGTATAGAGATTGTAAATGCTGCAGTATATATCTATTTATAATCATCTTTTAACGACACTATTAAACTGATTAGCATATGCTAAACTTCCGAAATGGAACGGGACAATAGTGGCGTTTGCTATTAATAGCAAAATATGGAAACTGTTAGCATTACACCGATCCTACCATTTCTAGGCAAATTTAAAAACATTTTTATGGAATTAACATTTTACTTCAATTAACCAAGGGACAGCAGGGGCGTCTGTCTATTTCTCACCATCTAAAATTGCTAAACTGATTAACGCGAAACTCTGGTTCTGGAGGGGACAGAAGAGGTGTTTGTCCTCTTCTAAACATCTTTACACTTTACCCTTTAATCGAATTACATAAAACTCTAGCTGCAGAAGAGGCATTAGTGGCGTCTCTCCTCTTGCCGTCTCAAGGAAAATTGCTAACATCAATCTCTGAAAGTGACGCCCCGTCACGGTCTGAGGTTAGCAAGGGCATGCACTCAGCGTAAGGATTACATCTGCCAAAACAAGTCCATCGCAAGAAGGCAACCGTCCTAGCCCTTGGTAGAAAAGGGAGTCCGTGACGTAAAACCGGAACCAATCTCTGAAAGTGATAGAGACAAAAATATAAAACATCTCTCGTCTCACAGCCACTGCATACTCAGACGGCATGATGACTACTCAAATTATAATGGTCTGTCTGTTGTCTTTAGAACAGGCATTACTATAAGCAAGGCCACGATAAGACACAGCCATAAGCCTTTCCCTGTCCTGACCCTCTGCATAAAACAAAAAATGTCTGTTATCAATTTTCTGAATATAGCTAAACACCAGACTTACTACAGTGTACACGATAATTTACTATTAAATGGTATAGTCTCGAGTTTTGTTTTGTGTTTTGATTTGAGGGCTACGAGAAGGTGATTTTTGCCCTTATCGAAGTCTGAGCTCTTGATGGCGCTGTGCTATCAAATACCTCTCAAATCTGATGGGGTATTCATAGAGTCTGCCGAGGGATTCAATCTTATATTTGCTAAGACTTGAAATTAATAAACAAATTACTTGTAAATTTGCAAAGAAAAAAATATATAAAATCAATATATAATTAATAACTAAAAAACACTAGTTCCTAAAAGAAGATAAAAATAACGAAACAATAAACCAAAAGGAAAGATTGATAAAAGATGTGGATGGGAAAGAGCAAGGAAGAGGTAGGGAGAATTAACAGATATAGTGAAACAAGGAAAATTTTAAATAAAAAAATGTACATTAGAAGAAGAAAAACAGAATAAGTACAAATGAAAAATGAAGGTAGTGTTGGAATAAAAGACAGAGTAAGAAGAACGTTATAATTCTTATGATTTATAGACAAGAAAACAATAATTTCGAATGAAAAAGAAAGAAGGGATGAATTATAGATATAGAGAATGAAGATATTAAAATTAAAGATTATAAGAGAAGGCGAAAATAGATAAAAAGAAAAAGAAAAAGAAGATAAAAGTGGGAAAGACAAAGCAACTAGGAAGGAAGGAAGCAAAGAAAACGGGGGGGGGGACAGGGGTATTGGGGGAGAGCCCACACCTTTCTCATTCCCCTTCCACTTTATGTGGGTGACCATGAACTACATGGAAGAGTGGTTTGAAGTGGCTATTCTTACGGAAGAGGTGGAGGGGGAAGAGGGAGAAGAAGAGGAGAGGAGGCGCCTGCCGGACGATGCTTGGAAAAGATGCCGCCTTTAACTGGGCACGGGCTAATAATAATAATAATAATAATAATAATAATAATAATAATAATAATAATAATAATAATAATAATAATAGTAGTAGTAGTAGTAGTAGTAGTAGTAATTTATTGTTGTCAATATTTTTAATGTAGTTTTAAATATATACATCCAGACGTGCATATATATATATATATATATATATATATATATATATATATATATATATATATATATATATATATATATATATATATATATATATAAATGAGTGTTTAAGTGTTTAATAACATTTAATGACAAATACAACACAACATAAGTGACACCATCAGAGAGATTTATAGCCAAAGCTATGTCGCCAACTCCGCCAATCTCGTCGTTAATTATACCCAAACATGTAGTAGCGCAGTGGTTAGACCACTCGATTCGGCAAGTGACAAACCTGCGTTTGACCCACCACGGGGCGCTAAGAAAGGCATGCAACCTAAATTCCCAACTAACAACCCATCAGTGTCCATCCCCATTCGAATAGGGCTTAATAGTGATTAATAAAATGGTAAACAACATGTAGCCATTTCTAGACAAATATAATGACGATGGTAATAATAATAATAATAATAATAATAATAATAATAATAATAATAATAGTAATAATAATAATAATAATAATGATGATAATAATAATCATGATGGTGGTAGCAATGGTTGTGATAATAGTGATAATGGATTAAGCTGACGTAATTCTCTCATGTACATAATTTGAAGGGTAGAGAAGGGGAAGGGCTTTCAGTCTTTCTCTTTCTTTTCCTTCCAAATTTATCTTCCATTATATGGCACCGTGTTTATGTGTATGTATGTATGTTCAGGTTTATATGTGTACGTATATGCGATTAATTACATGCACTTTCCTTTGCTGTGTTACCCTCAGATGACAATGATGTGTATGAGTATGCATGTATGCATCTTTATCTGTGGTAAGGACGAATAACTCCTTTTGCTGAAATGAATACCACACACACACACACTCTCTCTCTCTCTCCTTGATGTGTATGACTATGAAGCCCCAGTGGTGTTTCTATTGCTCATCTAATTAATTCATGCATATGTATATGTACCTCCTTATTATTCTAACCTGAAAATTGTTATTCTATATCTGCTTCAAATTGTCTGCAGTAGTACTGTTGAGAACTGAAATGTACTTTATAGCACTCAACAAGGGCTATTGAAAGTAGTTACAAACATTACTCTTCAATTATTACACTATATTTTATTATTAATTACTTGCTATGATATTTAAAATTAATTGCAAATTCTATTACTATTTTATTTATACATAACTAAATAGATTGTAATGTTTATCAACTGCAATATGACTGGAAGTGCCCATGTGCACATGTCCCCATGTACAGTTATCTGAATAAATAAAAAAAAAATACCTCAAGCAACATACCCGATTTTAATACAACTGCTTTGTATCCCATTTTGGGATATTAAGTGTGTTAGTAGTAGTAGTAGAGGAAGAAGGTGGTGATTTATGCTAATGACTTATGGCATACATAAATAATCTAGGAAGTAATTGATGGATCAGGTCTAAAATACTGATGACGACGATAATAATAATAATAATAATCTCCCTTCCTTGTCGGGAATCAAACCTGAGAATTCTAAAGTAGAGCACCTCAGCTTAGTCCACTAGACCGAAGAGGTTGCATAAGAGGGAGGACTGGATTATCTACTGATGATACACATACAGAGGGACGCCACTGCAAACATTAATTTCCGTTTTGCCCCCTCCCCAATCCACCAGTGGCTAGCAAACATTTAATTCACCTCCTTAACATCCAAGGATAGCTGGATGAAACAAATACGGTGCAATTCAAATAATCTCCCATCCTTGTCGGAAATCAAACCTGGGAACTCTAGACTAGAGCACCATAGCTTAGTCCACAAGACCACAGAGGTTGTATAAGAGGGAAAATCGTATATCTAGATGATACACAGACGGAGGGACGCCACTGCGACCATTTGATTCCCGACAAAGAAGGGAGATTATCGGAAGATATATAAAAAAATGCGTAATTGCAATGCATTTGTTTCAATTTATGAATAATAATAATAATAATAATAATAATAATAATAATAATAATAATAATAATAATAATAATAATTCCCATTATTATTATTATTATTATTCCCAGGGTAAGGAAAATGAAAAAAATATATACCTCTGTAATCTCAATACATAGAATATGGAGAGGAAAAATCTGGGGAGGTAGTGACCGGCATCTCTTTCTACGTTTAATAAAATGACACAAAAGAACAGAATGTTTTTTTTCCTGTTGTTACAGCTGTGGTCCTCTTGATATATATATATATATATATATATATATATATATATATATATATATATATATATATATATATATATATATATACTATATATATATATATATATATATATATATATATATATATATATATATATATATATATATATATATATAGCATATGTGGGGAGAGAGAGAGAGAGAGAGAGAGAGAGAGGAGAGAGAGAGAGGAGAGAGAGAGAGAGAGAGAGAGAGAGAGAGAGAGAGAGAGAGAGAGTAGTTTTTATTACAAAAGTAATAATTACCAATAACATATTTGTAGTATAATATATAATATTCTAAATTTCTTTTCAGGGGCAAATTTGCAGCCGTTCGCCGTGCACGCCACAGAGCTACAGGTCAAGTATTTGCAGCTAAATACGTTCGCCGACGGCGCCGGAACGTATCGCTGGAGTGCGAGGCCCGTCACGAAGTGGCTGTCTTGCTGCTGGGACTAAGGGACCCACACATTGTGCGCTTACATCACGTGTACGAGACACGAACAGAATATATTATTCTACTGGAATTGTAAGTCTAGTACAGGACAATTTACATACAAATAATTATTTAATTATTAATTTCATGTTTCGAGCAAAGGGATGTAGAGCTGCAGGACAGGTGCTCTTATCCAAACCTAAACTAAATATTCTACTACTAGCCTCAAACTTTCTGTCATGTACACCTATCCAATTCTTATACAATAAATGTACTGTGCTATCCCTGGCCACATGCCACGTTGGACATCCCTTTACAAGAGCCTCATATACTTAAGGTACTGCTCCACTACCGTCCTCAAACATTATACTGGGAATTCCATAATTGTCGAGCAATACCTTAAACCTCATAAAAATAAAGTACGGTCCATCACTGACCTTAAACACTCCATCCTGGATTCACTTGGACTGCTGAGTTGATAGGGTCTAGCATATATCGAACAATACAATCGCCTCTTTCGCGTACTCCTATGCAATCGTTGTGAAAAATTGCTCCTCAAACTATGAAGGGAAGTTGAATGCAAAAGATTTGGTAAAAGCTAAGAGCTGATCCCCAGAGTTAAGCAGATTGTTTTTAAAATAGAAAATATAAATCATGTAATAGAAAAAAAAATCCCTTCCTCACTTCTAAAGGACACCCGTCTTGCAGCCCATTATTCCTTTCACTGTCCATTCATGGTTATTATTTAAGAATCAAACCTAATCTAAATTGACCAGGTAAAGTCCCTCTTTTTGTTGATGGAAAAAACTTACTTTACCTGATAAGCAAATGGTGTAAATTCATGAACATATGAATTTATTATTGCATCACTGACTCCACAATCTGCTGGCGCACTCAACGGGCCTGTTCAGTTGACAGACTACCTCATGAAGAATTCCACTACCCTTTCCTTTTGATTTCAAAATAGCTTTGTACAAGCCATCACTTGGGGTTGAAAATATAACCTCTTTAGTGAAGGACCTTGGGAAGTCCAGAAAGGTTAACGACCTCAATACTTTAGATTATGTAATCGCCCTTAACACCACCTCAGTGGGTATAGCACATGGCTCCCACCTTGGATGTACTGAGCTCAACCCCCCTCCCAAGGAAGCCCATTAAGCTTTTCTGATACAGACCCACTTGGGAATAAGAAGAATAGTTAGTGGCGCCCATCGTGTGGTAGATAAACACTGTCAACTCAACAGGCTAGTGAGTCTACACAAGCAGAGTGTAATGCTGATAGTGAAACAGTATCTCGATTCACGTGAGGCCTTTGCTGTATCCCATATCGATCATTTGTTTATATCACTTCAACACGAGATTTTTTATGCAATTTCATGGTTTTTATGGTGCAGTTGGAAATATTATTATTATTATTATTATTATTATTATTATTATTATTATTATTATTATTATTATTATTACTATTTTATTATTATTATTATTATTGTTATAAAACCCATTGTATTTAAAGTAGCTCAATGCAGGTGTAAGCGCGTGAGGCAACATGAAATGCAACCGGTAACCTCTTGACAGTCGGTTTGGAAAGTCAGGGGGTTAATGGATATTTTTTATTTTTATGCAAGTTTCAGGATGGGATTTTTTTTTTTTTTTTGCCCTTATATGAATTAGATCTTCCAATAATGAGCTCACGCATGATATATATGTATGTATGTATATATATATATATATGTATGTATATATATATATATATATATATATATATATATATATATATATATATATATATATATATATATATATATATATATATATATATATATATATATATATATATATATATATATATATATATATATTACAATACATTTTTCCACTAACCCCCCCCACACACATGTAATGAACTCAATGATATTACTGAGTTGACAGGCTCTGGTTGGAAGATGCCGTACAAAACACCTTGGAAATTCAAACTCGGGACCTTCTGAGTATCACCTAAACACACTTCTCACTAAACTCTTACTCCATTCGTCCTTGCGTGGGATGGGGGCACTGCTGGGGGAGGGATATAGGACTGGCTATAATATTAAACAAAACAAAAAACAAACAAACTTTATTTCCATTTCAATACAATGGGTATTCGTCAGCCAGGGCAAGCCCCAACCCCTCCCTGTGGTGTCCAACCACAGCAGCTCCTGCTAGTAAGCAGCTTAAACTCTCGGTCTTGGACGGGAACCGATCTTTCGACCTCGTGAATGCGAAGCCAGCGCGTTACCAAGAGGATAATGTTTTACCCAATCGTTTCAAGTAAGGTAGGGGAAAATTATAGGGAGTGGGAAATAAAAATAGTTACCATATTTAGAAAAAGTAGTGGCTGGGAAAGAAGAGTCATAACCCTCAGTAGAAGTGGATGGCTTATGCAGTTCGCATGTAATGGCTTAAGTTGAATAGCAAGAGAGTGGTGTTTCATTCCATAAGCTTCAGAAATAATGTATTTTTATGAGGGGTAGAGACTGAAATTGGAATCAGGCCGCAAAAACCCATTCCCGATGATCCAGAAATATGGTGGCAAGAGCTTTCAAGAAATTAGGAATATGAGGGCTAATATCCAGATGTTGATCTTGCCCCTCCTTCCTTTCCATAATTTCACCCGAAGTCACGAAACTAACCATTCAAAGAGGAAGTGGAAATAATAGCACTGAAGTTTATAAAAAAAGGAGTTTTTTTTCCCTCATCTAGCTTTCTTTAAATGGTGAAGAGAGAGTGTGGGAGTTAGAGAAACTTGTAATGAATGGAGGGCAACTGTACCTCTGCTACTAAACAGGTAGGAGAAATGGCTGAAATCATAAAGGAAAGTTCCCCTCCACCCTCTTCCATATATGGAATGGGAAGGGGGTTGGAAATAGAAAGAACTACAGTAAGGGCAGAATCGGATTGGGAGGAGCTTATCAGACATGCATAGCTCTCCGACCATTATGTAAGCTTCAAGGTGATGAAAGACATCTTCGAAGACAAGAAAAATAAAAACAATTGTCCTAACTGACTCCAAAAATATCACTGAATTTTATTTTACTCCACTCTTAGGCCCGATTTCTTAAACAGTGTAAACCTAGGATACCATATTGTTAGTTAGCTAGACACACACAAATGAATTTCATAAACGCATCTGACGCGGTTCTGTGTATGGCTAGGATCCCGTACGGGATCCTAGCCATACACAGAACCGCGTCAGATGCGTTTATGGAATCCATTTGTGTGTGTCTAGCTAACTAACAATATGGTATCCTAGGTTTACACTGTTTAAAAATCGGGCCATAGTAGCACAATGGAAGTTACACCCTGACTCCCACCCAGAAAGTACAGAGTTCAAGGTGACGAGAATAGCCTATACTGACCATTTGCAGGATACGAAAGGAGAGAACAGTTGTGTCCTATAGACATTACCTGACAATTTTAAGTGTTTTTCACTAATTTGACATAATCAAGCATTCTCTACAAATAAAATATATTAAAATAGATCTAATAATCCTATATGTGTCATAATCAGCTACTCCTTCCGTATTAGGTAAGCCCTTAGAAAATTCATATGACACACCACGATTCATCTTCCTATCCCTTCTTAAAATATGAACCAAGTAAACATATTTCGTAATCATACATGTGCAATAACACTTGCTATGTATACGCTAAATAACCCCCTGGGTAAAAAGCCACAAATACAATGCATGAGAAATTATTCACGCAATGGCTCCCTTTAACATAGAAAAAAAGAAAATACATTAAGTCATCAATACTTGCAAAATTAATCATTATCCGCATTAAAAAATCCCTTTTTAGAAACGGGCAATAACACAATCGCGGCAATTACTCTTGCTACGCATTAGTGTCAGTAGACCGAAAGAGAAAAACACGCGTCGATTATGTTATGTGGTGTCAGAGCTTGCATTGTCGTTATGGGCTTTCCATATTATGCCGAGACATGAGCTTGCGGGAGAGTAATATATACAGACGTGGGGTTGATGTCGTCAACATAACCCTGGCAACACATTCAGAGGCTCCTTTTTCTGTCTGAAACTCCATAAAAGATGACCATTTACTCTCTGCCATCAATCAGTTGTTACACTATATTTTATTCTTAATTACTGGCTATAATATTTAAAATGAATATTCTTTTTTTATTAATATTTGATTTATACATGGACCAAATATAGATTGTAATGTTTAACAACTGCAATATCACTGGGTGTGCCCATGTGCACATGTCCCCATGTACAGCTATTTGACTAAAAAAGCTCTCTCTCTCTCTCTCTCTCTCTCTCTCTCTCTCTCTCTCTCTCCTCTCTCTCTCTCTCTCTCCTCTCTCTCTCTCTCTCTCTCTCTCTCTCTCTCTCCTCTCTCTCTCTCTCTCTCTCTCCTCTCGTTTTCCTGAGCAGGAGTAAAAGGTTTATTTATTTTCGGGAAGGTAAATAATTTATATATATATCTCTTAGGTTTTTTAAGACAATATGGGTGGTGTTTGGCCATTTTTTGAGAACTAAGGTGGCTTTGGAATTATCCCCCCAATTTTGATAGAGGAGGGGAGTGTACAACTTTTTCTTTTTTATCATTAAATTTTGAGAAAGAGGATTGTGTGGGAGTTCACAATTTTCTCATTTTCACAAATTTGAGAAAGAAGATGGGTTTGGATTTTCTGGATTTTTTCTTTCATATTTTAGGGAAAAAAAAAAAAAAAAAAAAAAGAGATATATATATAATATATATATATTATATATATATATATATATATATATATATATATATATATATATATATATATATTTATATATATATATATATATATATATATATAACGCATGGAAGACAAATGTGAAAACTAACTGTACATAAATGATAAGAATGTCCCCTCAAACGTAACTGAAATTTACTCCAAGAGAGGGGAACTGGTGGGACAAGAGATTCTACATTTGTATTCATTTATGCTAAAGGAATGATTAAAGCAGACGAATCTTTTTGGTAAAATTACATTGGGTCTTGTTACAATGATAATTGTGAAGTTGACGACCAATTATAATGATTGGGTCTTGTTACAATGCTAATTGTGAAGTTGACGACCAATTATAATGACAATGAAGGTCCTTGAATGATTATCATAATGATTATGAAGGTCCTGAAGATGGTGATTATACCAATAATAATTAAAATCCAGATGATGATTATCATAAGGATAATGGAGGTCTTACTGGCCATAATGGATGATATTAACCATAATAATGATCTTAAATATGATTATAATGATCCTGAAGATAATAAGATGATAATATTTATGATAATGATTGTGAAAATGACGATAATGATATTATACACTGATGGTCGTGAAAACAATGATCTTAATGATAATGGTAATGTTGATGAATCCATTTTAATGCTAATACTGACACCTAAAACTGTTTCTGTCAAGTACTGCTCTTTCACTCTTCTTTCTCAGCAGTTCTTATATACAAGTTTAAAGACTTTCTTCTCAGGTCAATGATACTATGCTGTAAGTACTTTTGCAATCTTTGGGGCTAGTATTCCGAAATATTATTAAGTACTGAAATGTTCAGTTAGAGTAGTCGCCGTGGGTCAATCGGTAGCGTCTCCTACTCTGAGGCGTCAGGTCGAGGGTTCGCGCCCCGTCACGGTCTGAGGTTAGCAAAGGCATGCACTCAGGGTAAGGATTACATCTGCCAAAACAAGTCCTTCGCAAGAAGGCAACCGTCCTAGCCCTTGGTAGATAAGGGAGTCCGTGACGTAAAACCGGAACCTGAAATGTTCAGTTAGAGTAACGCTTCCTTATGTAGAAATTACATTGCAATCTCATTATTAAATAGGGTATAATGCGATGGCTTACGAATTCTCGATTACATATGCAAAGGGGAATACCATTAGACACTCCGTAAATCACAGACAAATATATCCTCCTTTTTTTTTATATTTTTTTACATTTGAAATTTGTATCTGTTTTAATTCTCAGAAAATAAAATCAATGAATTATCAGTATTTAGTTCTTTATTTTTAAAAGCTAAACTCAATAAAAAAATCTACACACACACACACACACACACACACACACACACACACACACACACACACACACACACACACACACACACACACACACACAAGAAATGTATGACATCTTTTGTGAGAAATATGGGAAGATAGTAGATTGCTGCATACCTGTCACCAAAGTAGGTGTAATTCATGCCAGAGAGAAATGGTTCGATAATGGGTGTAAAAGAGCTAAGGAGTGGAGAGACAAATGCTGGAAAAGGTATAGGAGGAGAAAAAACATAAATGCCTGGCAAACCTACAAAAGAGCAAGAAATGACTACCTAAGTAAAAGGAGAGAGGCAGAGAGAGACTATGAGAGGGACATCACCAGGAAGGCTAAAGAAAATCCCAATCTTTTCCACAGCTTTATCAGAGGAAAACTGAAGGTAAAAGAACAGGTTTTAAGGCTAAAGAGAGAGGATGGAAGCATCACTGAGACGGATGAAGAGATCTGCAAAGAATTGAACAAGGAGTTTCAGTCAGTATTTACAGTAGAAAATGCCCCACCCCCTCAGATTGCAGTGATAGAAGCTCAAGGGCCGGTATTAGAGAACATCAACCTTACAGCCACAGAGGTATGCAAAGCGCTGATGGATTTAGATGTTCATAAAGCTACAGGTCCTGATGACATATCCCCTCATGTGCTTAAAAAATGCGCAAACACAATATCAGTGGCACTAAGTATCATATTTAAGGAGTCACTGGAGTCGGGGGAGATTCCAAGATGCTGGAAACAAGCAAATGTGATACCTATCTTCAAAAAGGGAAGGAGGGATACGGCTCTGAACTATAGACCAGTTTCCTTGACCAGCATAGTTTGCAAAGTTATGGAGAAACTACTAAGGAAACATATCTCTCTTCACTTGGAATCCTTCAACTTTTTGTCAGTGAGGCAACATGGCTTCAGAGAAGGTAGATCAACAGTAACAAACTTATTAGAATTTTATGATGAGGTAAGCCAAATCTTACAGGAAAGAGAGGGCTGGGCAGATTGCATATTCCTAGACTTCCAGAAAGCGTTTGACACTGTTCCACATGGGAGACTTATTAGGAAGCTGCAATCAATGGCTAGAATAGGTGGAAATGTTTTGAAATGGATAAAAACTTACTTAGAAGGAAGGGAACAGAGGGTTAGAGTAAGACACTCAGTGTCTGAATGGAGAAGAGTTACTAGTGGAGTTCCACAGGGTTCAGTTTTAGGGCCACTTTTGTTCCTTGTATATGTAAATGACCTACCCGAGTCTGTAAATTCATTCATAAATATGTTTGCAGATGATGCAAAGATTGTGAAGAAAGTAAAAAACGAGAACAATGGTAGAGAACTTCAGGAGGATCTAAATAATCTGCATGAGTGGTCAGAAAAGTGGCTAATGAAATTCAATGCTTCAAAATGTAAGGTAATGAGAATGGGTACAAGTGCAAGAAGGCCCAAGCTTGACTACTCGGTGGCTGGAGTACAACTTCAAGAGACAGAAAATGAGAGAGATCTAGGAGTAAACATACTGGCAGATTTGTCTCCAGAAATACATATAAATGGCATAGTAAGGGCAGCACATGCATTCTTATCAAATGTAAGGGTAGCCTTCAGACACATGGACAAGGAAATGTTCAGAAATATTTATGTAACCTATGTGAGGCCAAAACTCGAATATGCACCCCCCTTTTGGAATCCGCACTTGAAAAAGCACATAGCTAAGCTTGAAAAAGTTCAAAGATATGCCACGAAACTGGTGCCAGAAATACGCAATCTCAGTTATGATGAGAAGCTGAGGGAATTAGACTTACCATCACTCGAAGCTAGAAGAGTGAGGGGGGATATGGTGACAGTCTTTAAATTCCTTCATGGTTATGATAGAGTGGATAGGGATCGATATTTTGATATGGCTGGCTCTAGAACTAGAGGTCATAGTTTGAAGCTTCGTAAGAAAACTTCTTTGAAGGATGTAAGGAAATACTTTTTCAGTGTAAGAGTAGTTGATAATTGGAATTGGCTAAGCGAGGAGGAAGTTAATGCTATCTCAATCCATAGTTTTAAGGACAGGTATGATAAGTATCACTAAGTATAAAATGGAACCGATGAGGAGACGGGAAGATACGAGCTTTGGGCTCTTTCCCGTAAACACAATTAGGTAATCACACACACACACACACACACACACACACACACACACACACACACACACACACACATATATATATATATATATATATATATATATATATATATATATATATATATATATATATATATATATATATATATATATGGTCCTAACTGGACCCTTTGAGAAGGGATCCAGTTAGGATCCGAAATATAGTTATTTTCGATGCGTTTCACTGATGGGCTTTCTTATCAACTAGTGCTGTGTGCTAATAGTTTGTGCATATATATATATATATATATATATATATATATATATATATATATATATATATATATATATATATATATATATATATATATATATATATATATATATATATATATATAACCAAATAAGCACATTACATATGTGAAAACATGAATAATTTTTACCCCGACCTGAACTTGAACCTACGACTTATAATTACTAAGTCAAGGCGCTACCAACTACACCACCTTTGTGGTGTAGTTGGTAGCGCCTTGACTTAGTAATTATTAGTCCCAGGTTCAAGTCCCGATCGGGGTAAGAAAATATTATTCATATATATATATATATATATATATATATATATATATATATATATATATATATATATATATATATATGTAAGCACAAACTGTTAGAATACTGCATTAAATAAGGAAGCCCACCAGTGTAACAACACATGGAAAATAACGCTATATTTCGGGTTCTAACATGACCCTTTGAGAAGAGATCCAGTTAGGACCCGAAATATAGTTATTATCGATATGTTACGTCACTCATGGGGTGCCTTATCATATATATATATATATATATATATATATATATATATATATATATATATATATATATATATATATATATATATATATATACATATATATATATATATATATATATATATATATATATATATATATATATATATATATATAGATATATATATATATATATTGTGTGTGTGTGTGTGTGTGTGTGTGTGTGTGTGTGTGTGTGTGTTTATCAAGTTAATAATACTGGTATAATCTAGACAACCCATATTTCCTAACGTCTCTGCAATTATAATGTTAACTTTTCAATCAGTATCATCTCTTTAGTCGAGTATGTGGTCCATTAGTTCTCTCTCTCTCTCTCTCTCTCTCTCTCTCTCTCTCTCTCTCTCTCTCTCTCTCTCTCTCTCTCTCTCTCTCTCTCTCTCTCTCTCTCTCTCTCTCTCTCTCTCGATACATGATATTCTTTATCAGCATTTGGAATCTCCATTTTCCAGGGTTCCCAAAAAAAGAAGTCACGTGATTCTTAAAAAAAAAAAAGTCACGTGACTGTGGGAGATGGGAACGTCACGTGATCATCGAGATCACATGCCTGTGAGGGAGAACAGATGAGATGCTCTAAAGAGTAAGAAAAAGAGACATTAATAAATTACCCGTCGCGTGGTTGTTAGATAAAAAAGCAGCGAAATTACTCGAGGTATAATTAATAAATATTTTATTAGTACGAGTTTAAATGATCTAAACGATATGAAATAAACAACACTCTCTTAATCGTGGGACCCTGGTAACGCAATGGCTTGAGCACCCAATTTTGAAAGTGACCAAACCTTGTTACAGCCTACCACAAGGATTTAGGGAGGTGATCCAATATTATTCCCCCAGCTCCAACCAGTCTGTGTCCTTTCCCATTAGAATGAGGAATAATAATGACACGTCAAAAATTCTCTTTTCCGAGGTTAGTGTACTTCAAGTCACTTACGGCCTGCCATTTCAGTATGTGTATTCAATATGCCTACTGAGTTGACAGGAACTAGGAGATGGCAGATGCCGCAATGGTCCTTTTCCACTGAGATTCACTACGTGAAAATCTTACTCTTCGCCACGAAACGAGGTGGACTCGAATTCACGTCCATTGGTGGGCCAGAATAGACCTTAACCTATCAACCCAGCTAACCAAGATTTTTAATCCACATTACTCTAGAACTCAGTCACGTGACTCATGACCTAAATTGGACAATAAATGAACTCTGACAATCAACAAACGTAACCGGAGGAGGAGAAGGAAGGGAGAAGTAGAGGGGGAATAGTAGGTGGGGGAGGGATAATGGCGGGAGGTAGGGTGAGAGGAAGGATGGAAGGAGGAATGATTGTTTGTCTCATTAACTGCCGAAAATGGCCGTATCATGATCTTGTTGGCTAGTGAATGGTGTTTAAAGGAAATCCAGATGAGACTGGTTTGATGCTAACAGCCTTTGTATTAACGAGCGAAGCAAGGCCATCCCTTAAATGCTGTTGCATTTATGAAATTATATATATATGTGTGTGTGTGTGTGTGTGTGTGTGTGTGTCTTAGCCCCTTGGCTCTTGATATTAAGCAAAAGAATTCTCAATAATCAACACAAAAACTAAGTAAAACCATTAATTGCATACATTAACACCCAGGTGAATGAAGCAGTAAATAAATGAATACATAAATATCCAATAAAATGAGTTACAATACTTGTATAAATAAAAACATATAAAAGTAAATTTATAAATAAATCAATGCTAAAGCTACATAAAAACACAAAGAGAAAGAAATGCAACATGAGGTCCCTCTTTTAAAGCTTTGTTCCAAGGTGTCAATGAACAGAATTATGCAATATCATATAAACCATTTCCGTTGGTTATGTAATATCATATCACACTTGGGTGACCGAAGTCCTTCACAATGTTTTAGCTCTCAGTAAGTCAATTTAAAGGCATTTCCAAGTTATTTTTGAGTAATGCTGTAGAATTTAATAAATGTAAGCAATTCTGGTTTTAGAGAAGAATACCTCCCTCCTCTTTCCTTCCTGTCATGAGAGCCAATCAGAATATGGATATCGGCGGCAGTGGAAGAGAAAGAATTCTAACCTTTTGTTCCATATGGATTACAGAAAGTGACTGAAAAGGGCACTCCTGGTGCTGAATTAGAGAGATTATGAACTCTGAGGGATACCCCTAGTATTGAGAGAAGAATAATTCCATCTTTGCAGTTCCTGGATGCTGTAAGAGTCAGCTAAAAGGGACAGGGGGCCGAAGGGATTCTAATTCTATCCTTATTGCAATAATTTTTATACCATAGTAATGCTGACAGAAGGGGTGAGGTTGCTATGATGAGGACATCTTGCCTCTTTTCTCAGATGTGCTCAACAGTGGTGGCTCGTAGCTAAAATTAGTGGGGGTACTGCTTCAGAAAATTTATAGCTATTGTTTTAAAATTGTGTAAAATGAAACAAACTTATAAAAAGAAAATTTATACATTAAGCTTATAGAGGATTATATAATGTACAAGTATAGTGAACATAACGGGTGCTGCAGTTCCGCAGTGCCTATACACGAGCCGTAAAGTCTGTAATTTGTTAAAATAAAACTGCATTCCTTAATCTTTCAAAGTAGTTAGAAAGAACTTGGTTATATAACTGATACTATTTAAGCGAGAATAACTTCAAAATTTTAACGATAAATTTGAGTATGTGTAATTTCATTACACAAATACTTAGCATTAATAATAAAAACAAATGAAATAAAACACCCAACCAAAGTGTGATCATAAATTTGCACATCCATGCTTCAAACAAATATACGTGAACTATAGTATTAAGACTCTTTTTCTAACAAGAAGCCATAGCTCACTAGTTTAAAGGCAACAGGCTGTCAACATTCCCTCTCCAAATCACGTTCATTTCTTCTGCCAATTGTATCTTTGCATGAAAAAACAATATCAGGCAGGAAGGGACTGCTAGTTTGGCTTCTCCCCTATTACTCTTATTTGCCTCTTGCAAAATTTAGATAGTATGAGTCTACGATCCTTCCGGCCCAGCACCACAGCACATATTAAGACGAGACGCAATAGTGAAAACTGCATAAAAACATCCCATACTGTGATTATGAAATTCTGCTTCTGTGCTTTTCTAAAAACATTACAGTATCATTCTTATTTAGATAAATAAAAATAAAAAAAATACATTCTGTCAAATTGTCTTTATAGTGAAAAGAGAATTATATATATATATATATATATATATATATATATATATATATATATATATATATATATATATATATATATATATATATATATATGTTTATATACATTAAAAACTGGCAAAACAGATGTAGAGAGAGCTTAATAGACATAAATGTAAAAAGAAGGCAAAATAAATTATTATACAATGCAGACACAAAAATATACTGAAACTAAAAATTCTACAAGGACCATAATTCCAAACTTAAAACATGATAGCACGCATTGACACGGTTTTTGTTAACATGATGCCATTACTCACTACCGCCAGCAACTAACCACAAATCAATTAATTAAAAAAAAACATACTCAGTGGCATTTCAGAATACAGTAAGAAGCCTCACCCCTTTATCAGCTGCTTTGTGGAATGGGATTACTAGCCCTTTACTACTTACCTAACTCTATCAAGTTGACTTTTTTTTAAAAAGTGAATACAGAAATAGGGTTCTCTCTCCCCTACAATTAGTAATACTAGAAACAATACTGTCCAAAACTGAAATTGCAGCAAATCATACATGTGTACAATTCCAAAATGACAAAAAATAGAATCATGAAAGAGACAGTAAGACACAATATTGATACA
>JAXCGZ010014052.1:0-12500 GCA_037179515.1 Halocaridina rubra | reverse complement strand
CAAAGTTTTTTTTTTATTTATTGTAATGCACATAGGATATTTACTAAATACTTTATCACAGATTACTATTTAAAGTCCAGACAAATTTAAAGTAACATCAGGTATGGAGAATTACAGATAAATTAACTCTTAAATAGAAGGACTCTATAGTTAAAAATGTTATTTTGGGGGGAATTTTTCTTGCAGCAGTAAGGTTCATATATCCTAAATTGATACACATAAGTCACTTTCAACTGAGACAGTAGTAAACGTTAGCGAGAATAAATTCATAACTAATAATGAAAGGAAATATTCTAGTAAATGAATTTTAATCAATAAGAAAAATTTAGGTTTTTGATAAATTTAAGCCACAGTCATTTAAGAGGACTAAAGGTGGAATTTTGTAACTAAATCAGTCAGGTACTGTATAAATACAACTCAAATTTAGTTTCTCTGACAAGTATTTTCCCAAAGAAAGCCTATAAGTGGTTTGTAGAGGCAAATACTATACCACTTAATTCACTATTAAACGTATATTACTCTTCCAGGGCAATTGGCGTTCTCACTTACGTTTTTCTAACTGGCTGCACTCCTTTTGGGGGAGACTCTGACCAAGAAACATTTGTAAACATCACACAAGCTGAATTTGATTTTCCAGAAGATTTATTTGCAGACATTTCCGAACAGGCCAAGGATTTCATCTGTGGTCTTCTTGTCAAAAAACCAAGGTAACAAGCTGGAAGATAAACAATTCTATTAAATATAACTAACAAGCTTTTCAGTGCAAATTGTTCTGCACTTTGTACTGATAATGAAACTGAAGCAGTCTAATATAAAAAGATCATCTATAAGAATATCTAAAGTTCTTTTATCTATTGCAAATTTATCTTTCGATATACAGTACTGTATAACTTACTTGAAGCTACCCTACTTCTCATCTTTAGTGGCTGGAAGAAAGAATCCACTCATATTATGTGGTGTACGAGGTGACAAAAGGAATAGAGGAAATAGGGGTTGGTACACCCTTCTTCTCTAAAATTTTTTCAGGCAACATTAAAAAACTAGCAGACGAGGCAAGGATGGGCAGATTATGTTGAAGTTATACACATTCAAGTCTATATCTATGGTAACCATTCTCGCTCAGAGATATGATGGCTTGCTCTATAAAAAATGAGACATTATCAGGACATTATAATAACAACCATATCATCAGTTATGTTAACTTAATGCAAAGCCAATCAATAAACAGTACTTCTTGCTTTTGCTTTACTTATACTTGTATATTAAGCAAGAAAAGCATGAAGTATAAATTGTCCGTATTTGTAATAGCTACACATCCTGAAATTTCCTTATTAAAAAGGTTTTTCCACTACAGCCACGTAAATAAATGACTGTATTAAGAATCTAAGAAAAAAATATTCATAATACTGTACCAATAATACCAGTTTCTCTCTTTATAGACAAGATATCACACACTGCTAGAAGGGAACCACAAATGTGTTTGTGTACAAAAAAAAAATAAAAAATAGTAATGCTTCAGCATACCCTGCCTATATAGCCCCTTTTCTGTCCAATATTGTTCAAATAGAAAAAACCCAATTAGGAATGGCTTGCCAGTCCCATTTCTATTAATAGTTTTCTACTGAATGCACTGAACAAGATTATTGCCTAATTTCTCTCACATCACCTAGGAGATTTCTTTCAGTCATCTGCAAAACGCACTAGGAATGCAAGGATGAAATTCTTTCCATCCATCATGGACTGAATATAACATTGTATATGAAAAGTACATATCTAATGATTTTCTCTTTATATAGAAATTTTTGTCCCCACCACAAAGGATAGAACATAGCATCCAGTATGGAAGTATTAATTTTGAAGTGTACCTCTATATATAACTAAGAAAATAACTTCTCCATACTATAAACCTAATAGCAAGACCTTTTATTTCAGTGACAGAATGAATGTAGATGATTGCCTTAACCACAGATGGATGTCGACCTCTTTGACATCGCCTGTACACAGTACTATCATTACGGAATCTTACCCTGAGGAAAATGAAGAGGTTACAAATTTCCACAATGGCTATGACGAAAACTACAATCCATCTTACTCAACACCAAGTGACCACCTGTATTCCTTGCCAGAAACAGATCAAGGTGACTCTGCTTACTCCAGTGATTCGAGCAGCAGTCCCACATTTACAGAAGGTTTCAGTAATTTAGTGATACCTCCTTTATGTCACTGTACAATTCCTGAAGAACAACAGCAGCAGCAACAACAGCAACAACAGATTCAACACCAAAAGCAAAAGCGACCACAATTGCAAATAGGAAGTTCAGCTACACTAGGCAGAAAGACACGTAGCAGTAAAGGCCAGCGTCTCAGTGTTGACATGGAAGAAACCTTACGAAGCCTGCACAGTAACCACCCTGCTCGCGCAATGCGTCGGGCTTCGCTCATTATTGATGACCCAAGGTATTTGCATGAAGCAGCCCAACATCTTCATGATATGATCAGACCTTTGGCAGAAATACCACGTCCTCTGGCAGAAGAGGGTCCTATTTTAAGGGATTCTGATGTCGATAGTGGTGTTTCTTGCCATGATTGTGAAGAAGCTCGCACAGAGAATCCTAGACTATGCCATTCTGATTCTTATGATGGTGGTGATGCTGCTAGTGTTGTTTCATGGGATGATTACTCAGACCTAGGTAATGGAAGGCGGCCTTCACTTACTCATTTTGACCCAGCAACACTTTGCTCAGTGGCTAAACCTTGGGAAAAGCTATGTAATGGGTCTGTATCAAGAGCCATGATGCAACTAACAACAGTCAAAAAAGTTCCCGTGAATTCTGAAGTAAGAGGATCTAAATCTGATCTCAGGGGGTCTAAGTCTGATCTCAGGGGATCAAGAACAGATCTCAGATGTTCAAGGGCAGATCTCCACATATCAAAGTCAGAGTTAAGGGCATCAAAAGCTGAACTGAGAGCTTCGAAAGCAGATCTCAGAGCTTCCAAATCAGATTTGAGAGCTTCAAAAGCTGATATCAGAGCATCAAAGTCTGATCTGAGAGCATCAAAAGCAGATTTGAGAGCTTCAAGACAGGATTTAAGGGCTTCAAAATGTGATTTACGATCTTCTAGGTCAGATTTACGGGCTTCAAAAGCAGATTTAAGGGCATCAAAATCTGATTTAAGAGCATCTCGCAGTGATTTACGAGCCTCTAGAACAGATCTTCATGGTTCAAGAACAAACCTTACACTATCTAGGTTGGATCTTGCTCATGAAACACTAGATAATGATTGCGTGCTAGAGGATGA
Organism: Halocaridina rubra; assembly: GCA_037179515.1. Taxonomy (NCBI): domain Eukaryota; kingdom Metazoa; phylum Arthropoda; class Malacostraca; order Decapoda; family Atyidae; genus Halocaridina; species Halocaridina rubra. The sequence goes on along the minus strand of JAXCGZ010014052.1, from coordinate 9,200 downwards.
AGCTGAGGATATTTTTCGAGGTGACCTGAACATACCAAGACATAACAATTTGGACAGAACTGCTCTCGCTCCTTTCATGCGAGGAAACTCCTTACATATGAGTTTTCGCATGGTCAAGAATAAAGATATGAGAATTTGATGACAGTTAGACCTTAAGGCGTCCCTAAGTGTACTTAACATTTATGATGCTAATGTTTTCTAGTCATAACTTATGCAGGATGTGAAGTGCGTAAATCACAGAATTAGGAGACAGTCTACGCTTGGGCTTCTTTATTTTGATAAAGGGAGGACAGTGAAAGAGTTACCTGTTATACTTGATAACCAAATATATGTTTTAAGGACTAGATTCAGTTTTCTAGCCCTGAGTCATTGTCACCAAAGGCTTAATCATATTATATACAAGTGATTGCCAAGGAGGATACTGTGTATACAGCTCAATTATGAGCTTATACATAGAAATATTGAAAATAATACTAGTAAGAAATTTATTGTCGGCAGCGTTACTTTAACCGTAGCACTGATTCAAAACATCCAGTGGTATTAGTATAAGCATGCCACTTCAAAATATCGTACCTCCTTGGTGTACAGTCTATAACTGCATCCTATAACTACATTTTAAATTTAAAATAGGTTTAAGGAGCAGATGCAGTTGCCATGAATGTGATAGATTATATGAGATTACATTTGTCATGCACCCATGATTCACAGACTGGTTAACATCTCTCATGTAATTTGGCCTAGCTGTTAATGAATCAAATCTTGCTCGATTTTCATTGTACCTTTTCATGTACTTTGCATGGCTTTTAAAGTCATGCTTTAAAGAACATATCACTTCTAGCGTTTTCAAATGAAGATGTATGATGCATCAATCATAAAAAGCACAAATTGAATAGGAACCACCACCGTCACATAAACTCTAAGTGAAGGTTGTCAAAACACTCAAAATAATATATACAGTGTATATATATATATATATATATATATATATATATATATATATATATATATATATATATATATATATATATATATATATATATATATATATATATATATATATATATATATATATATATATATATATATATATATATATATATATATATATATATATATCCAAGACTTCTAGCGACTACATCAGTTCATCAATAGATGCAGCAGTTACCTCAGAAAATCTAGAGACTAATTAATAACACCAAAATATTGTCTAATTTTTTAGGGTGATTCGAACAGCCTTCAAAACATTAAATTATGAACAGAAATTTTGTTTAACATTTCCATCTCAAAACATTCCTTATCTGTTGACGAGTATTGTTTTTTGATGTAAAGTACTTTTCACCATTAAGAAAATCTGAACTTGACTGAATGTATCTGGAATGCATCTCAGTTTGTATAAAATGGTCTATGATTGTAATAACATATTAGACAGTTCAAACAGACCTGTAAATTTCAAAAAGGAAATTCTGAGCTCAGTTGTAGCTTACAGAAATGCATCTTTACACAATGAAGTATATATGCAGGTGCTATAGCTAGTAGTTTCACTTATACATTTACATAAATATATATATATATATATTTTTATCTGTTTTCTTTACTTTTTATTTATAAGTTAATTCATCAGTAATTGTACTGCTTTGTCATAAATGAAATATTATCCTTTATTTTGGTTTTATGTCCTCTATATTTGATTTCTCTACCTAATGCATCAATCAAACAAAATTCAAACAAAACAACTTCAATTATACAGACTATTTGGGACAAAAGAAACTCAAATACTTTATAGTAAGTTGATCCTCTGTTTCAAGTTCTTTTCCACATATGCCGTCATAACATATCACTGAAGACTGCAAGGTGGCTTAGAGAAAAAAAAAATGAAATAAGGAATGAACGATTATATGTCCTACACTCCCTTTTACCTATTTCTGTATTCACTTTTCATAAAACGGCAGGAATATGAAAGTGCTCTCTCTCAACCACTACCACAAAAATGACTTAACAAATACTAAAGCTCTATGAAAGCTCAGGTACGTGTACTATCTTTAACTATCATCAAAGGAGCAGCTGTTAATTGAATTCCGCTCTCTTCCTGCCTCATTTGGAACCATGCATCACAAAACATAAATGAAGTCTAAATATCACCAACGTTTTGTTTAGTTTACATAAAAAAATAAAATCTAATAAAGTAAAATTGATATCTAAAGAGACAGTACAGTAATCTATGCAGGGGTTCCTCGATTTACATCAAGAGTTCCATTCCTGAAAAGTGATGTAGCCCGAATCTCAGTGTAAGTTAGAACACATCTAAATAAGCACCTATGCTAATGCAGTGGTAAAGTTTTTCCCTTTACCATGCATTTTACTATCTCTAATTTCACTTCCATGGTGATGGCTTTCCTTTTCTTGCCATCAGAAGAATTTGCCTAATGCTTGGGATACATAATACAGACCAAAATTTATATAAAAAAAAAGATAATAATAATTTATGGGATATGTGCTTTAACCATAAAACATCGTAACTTGAGGACATTGTAAACCGAGGACCCCCTGTATTGTATTGCTAATACTGTACATTCAATAATGATTGACAATTTACTTCATCAATTTCTTAAAATATGTTTTTCGATTCTTCCTCCTATTTATAACATGAAGCTATATCCTACATAGCTTAGTGTAATGATCACTAATGTTGTAAAAGAATTTATGTATATCTTGTCCATCAATGCTTTTGTTAAGCTAGTTATTTTAAGAAATAGAGGAGGGATTACCAGTTTCCTGCTCCCATATAATTTTTACTTTGTTTTTACACTGCACAGGATCAATGTGTAATATTATTTCTCCTACTCCTTCAGTTGCTCAAATACTGTAGGACTCTCTCCTTCCATATAATTTTCACCTGGTTTTTACACTGCACAGAGATCAATATGTAACATTATTTCTCCTATTCCTGTTGTTGCTGTTTGTAAGTTGTGTCCAGGTTAAACAAGTACTGTACAGTACCTCCATATGCCGTGTTGTACAGTATTTAGGCTATAGACACTTAACTCCTACTTAAAACATAAAGCAAATAGTATTAATGAATTTTAATACAGCAATAACAATATGACAATACAGTATAGTACAGTAATACATGCATTAATGCGTGGGTGAATAATGGATATTTTTTGTTTATATCTGCGAATGTTCATAACTCAGTTGTCCGCAAGTAGGGAGCGCATGTAGTGAAGTAAGCTCTCTGCTCCCATATAATTTTCACTTGGTTTATACACTGCACAGGAATCAATGTGTGATATTATATCTCCTACTCCCGCAATTGCTCAAGCACTGTGGTAATGCCACATCTTTATCAACCTGATGCAATTGGAACAGTTTGATTCTTAAATTAGGCAGTGCACTTATTTCTATGGGTAGCTTTACCTACATATTGATTAAGTTGAACCTCAGTCAATAAGAGGCTTGAAGAGTTACAGGATGTGTTCTATAAGGAATATAGCTTATTTTTGAGTGCACCTTTGTGGATATAGTACATGTCTTTCATCATGAAGAGAGCCACAGTTTCTCTTCCCTAAGGGTACTTGGAGATATGGCAGAGAGGGTAGGAGCACACTTCACGTGATAATCTCCATCATTACAGAAGTTTCAGTGAGTACAGTGCATCATTTGCTAAATTAAATTAAGGGTGAAGTTTTATCTTCACTAGCTACAGCTTTGACAAAGGCACAATTAACTACCCTAAAGTTCTCTTGGAAAAACTAGTCCCATGCAAAGGGCAAAGTTAATATTATGCAATAATGAAATCTGGATCTATTTTGACCAACAATATTACATAAGAAAATTTTTAAGGAAAGCTCAAAATGTTGAAGAATTATGAAACCAGAAAAAATTTGTATTATATAAGAAACATCTGCCAATTAATGGCTTGATAATCATATTCTATTGATAATTTGTAAATACACCCAATCTATACTATTTCCAGACATTCCTTTTCATGGGGTGGAAGGCTAAACTCATTCAAATCTCCCTCAAGGAACTCTCCAAGAAAAGTTAACGGGCAAAAATCCAACCCATACCTTCATATGGAACATCCCCCCCCCCATATAAAAAAGCATTTTCAATAGTATCTACTTTCTAGAAAAGCTCCTCCATCATATTCCATTTCCTGTATTCAGTGTTTCTTAAAAACATAACGACCACATTACAGAATATTTTTGAACCTTCTGGAAGACAGTTTTCAGTAATGATTTTAACAAGACATGAAATGATTCACACATCCTCTTCTCTTTCTAGAACATCATTATTCTGTATCAGTTTTACTCCCCACACATTTTCATAACACTTCACGTATGACCATTAGGTTAAAATTATATCTAAGATAGTCACTAGATTATTATCACTTTAACTTCTACCCTTGTCCTTACAATGTGATCTAAAACGATGAATAGACAACTAATTATATTAAACTAATAAGCATATTCATCTTTACTTCCTTAAGCTTTAGGCTTTTACGATGGATTTGTTATTGATAGACCTTGTCCAGTCCTGAGGGAATACTCATGCTTTATCCCTATCATTAAATTTTGGTCACTAGAACTAAAAATGTCAAGAAATAAACTAAAATAGTGCTTTAATTGAACAGTAATAGACACCCACAGTCTATATATTGAACAATTCGTCTGCTAAGATTCGTTTTATGCACCTCTTCCTTACCCTACCTCAAGAAATCATTGTTACAACCAATTCCTAACATACGCCGTACTCCATAAGGTCGATTCACACATCAGTGGCGTATCGGTGCGGTGTCAGTTCAGTGTTACTGATATCCATGACGTTTCAGTTACGTCTATTCACACATATCCGTAGTGACGCACCTGAAGAAACAAGACACCCACAATTTAGTAAGTAGTTCATCATTCATTTTTGTTGACAAACTCACAACACTCGTCCGACGTCCGTGAAAAACTATAAAAATATCGGTGGCGACGATATTCATCTTCACGGCACGGAAACGTAACTGACACCGGGAAAGTAAAAACAAGGTACTGCACACGGCATGTGTGAATGCGTCAGCCGAATTTAAAGTAACGATATTTATTTTCACGGACACTGACGGACTGAGCGGACGCGGCACAGCTATATCACTGATATGTGTGAATAAGCCTTTAAGATATGTAAAGCTTCAAATTTGTGTTAACTTAGCTTAGGAGAATTAGATTAGGTTAGGCAAGTACCCATCCCCCCCCAAAGATATAGCTTAACCAAAAAAAAAAAAAAAATAGTCATTTCCGACAAAAACAATTATCGATCTCTATGTATTTATAGATAGACCTATAGAGACAGAAATAATTCTCCCCTAGCCAAGAAAAGGTTAGATAAGTATAACAAGGGTTATTGCAGCTTCTTCTTCTTCTTCTTGTTATTATTATTATTATTATTATTATTATTATTATTATTATTATTATTATTATTATTATTATAATAATAATAATAATAATTATTATTAGAATTTTCTCTCTTAAATAGTTCGTAGAAATCTCCTCGACTTGGGTACACTGTCAGATGTGAAGCTCATAAGTAAAAAAAAGAAAAAAAAATTCGAACTCAGACTTTGCTAAGGGCAAGGAGCAATTTCTTTAATACTTATTAAGTAATTAATGTTCGGTAACTGGCTATTCCATCATCCCAAATGAAAATGCAATCATTTTATCCGCAATTTGAATGTGACAGTTGCCAATTTGTTTTTATAGTTTTTCTTTAAAACTATATATATATATATATATATATATATATATATATATATATATATATATATATATATATATATATATATATATATATATATATATATATATATATATATATATATTTTTTTTTTTTTTTTTTTTTTTTTTTTTAATGGTGATATCTAATACTAGAATAAGGTCATACTTATTACACCCAAACGCTGTATATTTTAAAGAAGAGGATTTTGAGAAATAAATAGAATAATTAATTACTATTTGGCAATATAATTATCATATGTCAAATATTACCTTTTAGTCATATTATTTACAAGGTGCATCATCCATCATGCACAGTGGCTTTGTAACTTGTCTCGATGGTGGATGCACGTACCGTGATCCGAACTTCCAGCCAACTATGGCAAATGTACATCTCAAACACCGATGGAGTCAGTGCTGTTTTTTCCAGTGATTTTGTGTGTGTGTGTTTTTCGAGTATTTTAATGCGATATAATAAATGGTTTTGTTGATTCGTTAAACCCAGTTAGGAGCCGAGATGTGGTACAAGAAATTTCTTAGCCATGTTTTGACAAAAATTTTGGTGTGTCAAACAGGGATGTTTTTCCAGTTATTTTTTGTCTGTTTTTCGAGTGTTTTAATGTTATACATTACTAGAGTTTATGAGGTTAGTTCATCCCAATGAATAAACTAATTTTGTGTTTAAAATTTCTTGGCAATTTGATTTATCAATTTGTTGAGGGTGTGAAAGTAAACATCTAAGCAAGTGCCACCTCACGGGTAACCTATGCAGTGTTTGAATTGGGATGGCCATCTTTTTAACGTAAAAGAGGTTTTGACAGTATGTAGCATTATAGGTGTCAGTGCTGGCCGTAATTGCGATGAAAAAGCCTCAGTTTTCATCATGTGTCAGTGAGAAGGAAACGATGAATATGACTTTCGGAACCCAAAATGTGGATTTTAATTGGTTGAAAATATTCTGAAGTCATGGAACAAAGTCTCTTGACAAACGGATCAAGGTTTGTGCATTCTTCTTCTTCTTCTTCTTCTTCTTTTTCTTCTTCTTCTTCTTCTTCTTCTTCTTATTATTATTATTATTATTATTATTATTATTATTATTATTATTAAATTCTTTTGGAAGGTTAAATAGGCTATTCATGACTGAGTTACGAAATATTATTAAATTCTGTTGGAAGGTTAAATAGGCTATTCATGCATGACTGAGTTACGAAATAGCCTGGGTGGGTCCTGTGAAATACCACTACTCCATACTTTGAAGTATGTCAGGATTATTATTATGACTTTGGTATATGGATGGATGGATTATTAGTTGCAATAGTAGTGGTAGAGGGAGTTGTATTAGTAGTAGTTATTGTTATTATTATAATAAGTTGTAGTAGCAGTTATTATTATTATTATTATTATTATTATTATTATTATTATTATTATTATTATTTTATTATACATGGTTTTCAGTAAGAAATTGATAAATTCATATAATATGAATTGTGGCATAGTAGTAAAATTTTCGTATGCCAAGCAGCTCAAAAATTTGCCAAATTGACATAATGTTGGCCCACGGCACCAACCGCCCGTTGCAATACTACAGCTGAAAAGGAGCTTTTGGACTTGAATAGGACTGTCCAGGACAGTTCGATGTCAAGTCTTAAGTAACGGTTCTTTTTCTTTGCCTACATTAACACCGAATGTTCTTGGATATTTGTTACACATGTCTTATTATCCCTTCACTTCTGGCAAGTCACAACACTCCCCATCTCTGTTCCTTTTTACTTTAAGTTTTCTTCGAGCACAGGCTCGATGAGGGCAGATTTAGTCATTTTTTTTGGGGGGGGGCCTGTCCTGGTGTCACAATCATAAAAAAAAAAAATAATATACCAAACCTGGCAACCCTGGCTGACCTTACCCGGATAACTCTGCAGATCTGAAAACCAAACACCACTCTGTAACCATCCGATCAACCATTGATTGGATGGACAGATCACAAACAGCCCAAAGGCGGTCCAGTCTAGTTGAATTCACCCATATCTGTCGAGTGGCCTCAAGGCTAATCACACCGTGTATGGGCACCCAAACACTGCTTGTTGACCATCTGATCGAACTGACAAACCACTACCAGCATACAGACAATCCAGTCTTGTCGAATCCATCCAAATCTACTGGGTGGCCTTATGCTCAATTGTACCGTGTATTGGTACTCTTAAGATTTCACTCTTGTCACTCTTTATGGAGCTACCTAGTTCTTGTAATAACGTGAAGATAGGTTCTCAGAAGTGCAGCGTATTGTAATTTTCGCGTAATGTAACGAGTCATTTTCCATAAGAAACAATGATAATGGGCATAGATACTTTTCACAACCGTACATAGACACACTATACCAAAGATATAAGACAAGTAAAACATATTTTATAAGTACATAACAAAGCAGAAAGACCTGTAGTTATTTATATTAACATGCAAATAGTGTAGAGTATAAAAGATACAGATATACTGTACAGTAAACAAATTAATGCACTCTATGATGCTGTGGACAACAGGCATACACTGGGACGTGCGTGATGGCAGTGAGCACGAGGATGTGAGAGAACGAACCTCTATCTGCAAACGATTTTGCTCTAGCACGCTTTTTACCTGACGATATTATATCGCAAGTTTGGATGCGGTTTGTTCTTAATGCTTTCTTTCAATTCTCTCCATAATATTTGATCGCATTAAGCTGTAGAAGAGGAGGAGGATGCAGGAGAACGAACCTCTATCTGCAAACATTTTGCCGCCTCCGTATCAGCTGATGCACCCTCGCATGCTATTTCCCATACGATATTATACGCAAGTTTGTTTGCTGTTTGTTCTTAATGCTTTTTTCCCATTACCTTCATAATATCCGATCGCATTAAGTGGTAGAAGAGGAGGAGCATGGGCGGAAAAGTGCCTCCTAGGCGGTCAATTATGTACTAAAATGAAATTTTTTTTTCGAAATATTTTGCATGGGCGTTATTCGTGTATTTCGTATTTTTTTGCTATTATTTTTTAGGGGCGTTATTCCGATTTCGCAGATTATAACACTTGTAAAAAGCGAACTAGGTGTACTTCGTATAAATAGTACTTTTACTGTAGGATTATGTTTTTTTTTTATGTGTAACGATAGTCTCCAGATGCTTGAACACTGAAATTCTTAAAATTGTTTACATGATTTATTGGAGGTCATATGAGGAATGGTTGAAGGAGTTAAAACTACCACCACTGAAAACCAGGAGAAAAGGTCATCGTAGCACTTTAAAATTACTTCATGGTTATAAGAGAATTAATAGGGATCAGTATATTAATGTTGGTGATTACAGAGCTGGAAATGATGGTTTGAAGCTTAATGGAAAACTTTTCTGCAGGACGTAAGAAAGTACTTTATTGTGCTAAGTGCACTCGTATATTTCAGGAAGAATATGATGTCATGAT
>JAXCGZ010014051.1:32500-35000 GCA_037179515.1 Halocaridina rubra | reverse complement strand
AAATATGAGCATAATAATAATAATAATAATAATAATAATAATAATAATAATAATAATAATAATAATAATAATAATAATAATAATAATAATAATAATAATAATATCGTAAGGCCCTTCCCACCGCAGGTAATTTTATGCTAATATGCTTCCATATTCTGAGTAATCCCTTCAGATTGTCTCATTATCCCCATGGTTCGAGTTCACCTCCTGAATGTGGCTTGTGCAGCTTTTCTTCTCCAGAACCCACACGTGGGATGTACGGAGGGAATAGTGACGTTCGAGAGAGCACAGGAAGCTCATTGAGTAATTTCTTGCTCTTTTTGTTTTTCTCCCTTCTTCTTCTTCTTCTTCTTCTTCTTCTTCTTCTTCTTCTTCTTCTTCTTCTTCTTCTTCTTCTTCGTCGTCGTCGTCGTCGTCGTCGTCGTCGTCTTCTTCTTCTTCTTCTTCTTCTTCTTCTTCTTCTTCTTCTTCTTCTTCTTCTTCTTCTTCTTCTTCTTCTTCTTCTTCTTCTTCTTCTTCTTCTGCTGCTGCTGCTTCTGTTGAGTTCCTACAGTGAATTTCATTTTTAGTGGGAGTAATGTGGCCTTTATAATATACTTTGGATGATATCCAACTTGAATAGCATAAATATTTTGCAGAAATTTACCTTTGATTTCCAGGAGTGTTACTGATAAAGAATTACAGATTCGCTTGCATTGCTGAATGCATTTGGTAAATCTAAAAATAAAGTTTCTTTAGATGTCAGGTCTTCTTTCAAAACTTCGGGAAGGTATGAGTTTTTTTTTTTTCTTAAAACTGTAAAGATTAGTTGATTATTTCCCTGGTGTAGTGTACCCAAGCTTAATAGGAAAGAGTAAAAAACTTTGCAAAAGCAGCTTGTTAAAGATATTGGCATCAATTAATTGCTATTTTGTTAAGTATTCGAATAATTATACCTTTTATCCATTCACTTGAAGTCTGCTCTTTTGGTATTAATACTAATGAGTACTTGAGAGGGATTAATTTCACACGGGTATTAGCAATGATATTAAATCAATTTATAAGTGATACCATCCTCCCCAAGGGGAGTACTCTTTCTACTGGAAAGTGTAATATATTTTGGTTTAGTAATCTGATCAATAAATCCGTTGACTTCAATACACATTCAGTCAATGGCTCTTGAAGTTCATGCACTTTGAAGACTTCAATTTCTTGTGGTAAGGTACTTAAAGACGAGGTCTAAGCATGTTGAGTATAGTAGTTTTTAATCTCTTGACTCTACTGTGCTGATTTTTTCCAGTAATTAAGCTGTTTGATGATGTGTGTCTCTATGCTGTTTGGGATAAAGCATGGATGGAAACTGGTGAGTTAGGTTGCTCTACTTCAGTGATTCTCAACCAGGGGGACTCACTCCTAAGGAGTTGTTTGTAATTTTCATTGGCAATAAATAGACTTAAACACCTTTTTCCATTGTTTTTTTCTAAATCTGCGGAGGAATTTTATAAAAATTGGTTGAATGTCCTAGGTAGGCGTGGAGGGAAAGACGAGTAACTAAAGGGAGAGTGATAGAAAAATGTAAAAAACCATTGCTCAAGTTGACTTGGTAAAACCAAAGATTTTACATTGTAAGATATGTGGTGGTACTTTCATTTCACATTACTAATGGGTTGTAGGGTAGACGAGTGGGTTTCCATGGGTATTCTATGGGTAGTTGGGTGAGTGGCTATAGGTAAACAAGTTTGAGTTGGTCCTTGCTACATGAACATGGGTAATTGGGTCAAGATTAATGGTACATGGGGTTGGTATACAGGCATAGATAACTGAGTATCAGGTGGTCACTAAGTAACATAGGTTGGGTGAGCAGGAATAGATAAATGGGAAGCAAATGTTCCTAAGAATATGGGGCTGAGTGAGTGGATATAGATAAATACATATCATTATATGCTGGGTACATGATAGTGGAAAAGAGGGTGTAGATAAATGGGTACCTGTAGGTGGGTGAGTGGGTATGGATAAATAAGTATCAGGATGTCCAGGGTACTTGAGGATGGGTATGTGGGAATAGAAAAATGGTTATGAGAAGTTCCTGGAAGCATGGGTATGTATGTGCTGATATAGGTAAATGGGTATGAGGTGGTCCTGATACATTGAGTGGGTAAGAAGATATAGCTAAATGGGTATCAGGTGGTGCATGGTATATGTGAGTGGGTAGTTGGGTATAGATATATATGTATCAGAATATTTTAGGTACATAGAGGTGGGTTTGTGAGTATCACGATGTCCAGAGTACATGGGGGTTGGATTGTGGGTATAGATTAAAGAGTACATGAGGATGGGTGAGTGGGAATACATAAAAGGGAGGTGATCCTGGATACATGGGTGAGTGCGTATAGCTAAATACATATCAGGTAGTTCTCAGTACATAGGAGTGGATATATGGGTGTAAATATATGGGTGTTGGGATGTCCTGGGTGCAAGGAGTGGATATATGGGTATAGGTAATTGGGTATCAGGTTGTTCT
>JAXCGZ010014051.1:12500-27500 GCA_037179515.1 Halocaridina rubra | reverse complement strand
ATAATAATAATAATAATAATAATAATAATAATAATAATAATAATAATCTATCTATCTATCTATCTTGGTTGTTTCCCCCTTTGATTGGGGGGTAGCCGACATAACAAAAAAAAATAGGGGGATTACTTTGCTCTATGGACAATTACAAGGGAGTTAGCGACCGTTCAGATGGCACTGCTGGAGTGCCACAGCCCATCTTCCTGGCTATTCCACAACCTGTGTCGCTTCACAACTGCCAACTCCCCTACTGCCCCTACCACAGGGCTATTTCTGAAGATGCAGCCACATGGTAACATCTGATGCCCATCAGAGCTGCGTCACAATTGCTCACCACTCCCTCCCATTCCTAGCACGCTCACTTGCTTCCCTCACATGTATCCTCGTATCATTCAGGGCTTTCCTTACTCCATCCCTCTAGCATTTCTTCCATCAACTCTCGCATTCATCCCTTTTTTCAGCAGCCTTTCATCATCCATTCTTTCCACATGGCCAAACCATCTCAGAACATTCATATTTACTCTAGGTGCAAATTCTGTCCTCACACCCGTTCTTGCTCTCTCCCCTTCATTCCTAACCCTATCCAACCGAGATACACCAATCATACTCCTCAGACATTTCATCTCAAACACATTTCATACTCCATAACTCTGATCCATACGTCACAGTTGGCACAACCACTTTCTCATACAAAACTTTCTTAACATTCATTTCCAACCCTCTATTCTTCATCACTCCTTTCAACGCACCCAACACTTTACATCCTTCATTCACTCTGTGACACACATCTGCTTCCAGTCCAACATTTGCAGCTACAACTGTGTCTAAATACTTAAACTGATCAACTTTCTCAAGTGTCTCTACATTCAACATAACATTCAATACAGCACCATCCTCATTTCTTGTACACCTCATAACCTTACTCTTTCCCACATTCACTCGCAACTTCCTTCTCTCACACACCATTCCAAATTCTGACACTAACTGACACAGCTTCTCCTCTGAATCTGCAAACAGCAACTGATTCAGCTCCCACTCATTATCATCCCCATCTACCATTCTCATACCTCGACCATGCACTCGCTCATTCACTTCTCTTACGACTCCAATATGCAAATTTAACAGCCATGGTGACATCATACATCATGTCTCAGTCCCACACTCACTGTAAACCACTCACTCACTTCATTCCTTACCCTAACACAAGCTCTACTGCCCTCATACAAACTCTTCACTGCATGCAACAGTTTACCATCAATTCCATATAACCTCAAAACATTCCACATTGCCTCTCTATCAACTCTATCATATGCTGTCTCCAGATCCAAAAATGCAAAATACACATCCTTACCCTTTGCTAAATATTTCTCACATAACTGTCTAACTATTAAAATCTGATCTATACAACCTCTCCCTCTCCTAAAACCACTCTGCACATCCGCGATCACATTTTCTGTCTTATCCCTTATCCTATTAATTAGTATCCTACCATACACTTTTCCTATCACACTCAACAAACTTATACCCTAAAATTACTACATTCACACACATCTCCCTTACCTTTGTATAATGGCACAATACAAGCAATCACCCATTCCACTAGCACCATTGGCAACATAAAGAATACATTCAACACTCTCACTAACCATACCAATACAGTCACACCCCCTTCTATCAACATCTCCGCTCTCACACCATCCTTTCCAGGTGCTTTACTTGCTTTTGCTTCATACAATACCCTTTTCAACTCCTCTCATGTAATCTCTCTCTCATTTTCATCTCCCATAGTAGTTTAGGTAACAAGATAGAAGAACTGAGAGCCATAGTATGTAGTGAGAGACCGGATATAATATGCATTAGTGAAAGTTGGATTAATTTAGAAAGCAAACACCTTAAAGCTGAGTACATAATTACAGGATATAAACTTTATAATGCTGATCGTAGTGCAGATAGAAGAGGGGGAGGGGTAATTATGTATATTAAAGATAGCCTCAGAAGCTGCATTAAGTCTGGAATTAAGACAAATCTAAATTCAGAAACCTTATGGGTTGAAATTAAAAATAATATAGAAAGTCTAGTTGTAGGAGTAGTCTACAGACCACCTGATCTAGACGATATGGAGTCGCAAGTTATATACGATGAAATTTCTAGTGACCAGGTCAAATAGAGTTTGCATTGTAGGCGATTTTAATTTTAGACATATTAACTGGGAAACCATAACAGGTGATAGTAGCTCTAGGGAGTTTTTGGAAGTAGTAGAAGACAATTTCCTTTCTCAGCATGTACTTGAAGCAACACGGGGGGTGAATACACTAGATTTATTTCTTAGTAATAGAGAGAATATGGTTACAAATTTAGAAGTTGGTGAAAAATTGGGCAACAGTGACCATGATTCCATTAGATTTAACATAATTTTCAAGGAAACTATAAAGGAAAATAAGAATATTGTTCCAAACTTTAGAGCAGGAGATTTTGAGGGCTTAAAAACTAAATTATCAAATGAGGTATGGGAAGGGATTTCTGGGGTACAGATGTGGGTAGTTAATCCAGCATGTCAGGTCGCAGGTAGCGGATTACCCCAAAATTTGAGTACCACATGCCAAGGATTATCACAAGATAAGATCAATACATTAAATTCTCTCACAGGAAAGAACAGCAGTCCGTCAGTTAATATAAATTTGGATGAGGAATATAACAATTTTGTCATGAATCTTAAGAATAGTCAGAGAGACTATATTCCCATGAAACATTGCAGATCAAGAAAAAATGACCCTAAATGGATGAACAATAGAATAAAGAATCTTATAGGTATTAAAAGAGGAATATACAGGAAACTAAAAAGAGGTGAAGAGCAGGTGAGGCAGCAATATATACAGTTAAACAGGGAAGTTAAAAAGATAGTTAGAGAGTCGAAAAGAAAATACGAAGTTAGAATAGCAGGAGAAGCTAAAGAAAATCCTTAAGGGTTTTATCAACATTATCAAACAAAATTTAAGGAAAAAGTCGGACCAATTGAAGTAGCCAATGGCCATATCACGGATGACGATAAAGTGATGTGTACATGTTTAAATGATTATTTCTTACATGTATTTACCAATGAAAACTTGGAAAATATTCCGGAAGTAGAATCCATTTACAGAGACAGTCCCGATAAAATACTTAGTTCAATAAATATTACGAGAGAGGAGGTAATAAAAGAAATAGATAAATTAAAGGCTCATAAATCTCCGGGACCTGATGGAATATATGCTAGAATATTAAAGGAATGCAAGGAAGAGCTTAGTTGTCCACTAACTGCATTATTTATTAATTCAATAAAATTAGGATCCGTACCCATGGAGTGGAAATTGGCAGATGTGGTACCAATATTTAAAAAAGGAGAACGACTTAAAAAGAATAATTATAGGCCGGTAAGTTTAACGTCAACAGTGGGTAAGATTCTAGAATCCATAATTGCAAATAAAATAAGGGCACATCTAGAATTACACAGACTGATAAAACTTTCACAACACGGGTTTCTTAAGGGTTTTTCGTGCCTTACAAACTTACTGTCTTTTTATTCAGAAGTTTACAAGGCAGTAGATTGTGGCAAAGAATATGATACAATATATCTAGATTTTAGCAAAGCTTTTGATAGAGTTCCTCACAAAAGATTAGTTAAAAAGCTGGAAGCTCATGGTATAGGAGGAGCTGTTCTCAGATGGATCAAACAATGGTTAAAAGACAGAAAACAGAGGGTTTTCATAAATGGAGAGAAATCAGAGTGGGGCTCGGTTACTAGCGGGGTACCACAAGGCTCGGTACTGGGTCCCCTATTATTAATCGTATATCTAAATGATCTGGATTCGGATATCAGTAGTAACCTAAGTAAATTCGCAGACGACACTAAAATAGGTAGAACCATAAATGGAAAAGAAGACATTCATGCTTTACAGGAAGATCTAAATAGATTATCTGAATGGTCGGACAAATGGGAAATGGAATTTAATGTTGAAAAATGTAAAGTAGTTAAAATGGGTACTATAAAAGACAATACTAGTTATAAGCTAAATAACCATGAAATCGTGAGTTCTCAGTGTGAAAGGGATTTGGGAGTTCTTGTGAGTAGTAGTCTTAAGCCAAGAGAGCAATGCACAGCAGTCAGAAATAAAGCAAACAGAATTTTAGGATTTATCTCAAGAAGCGTTAGCAATAGGACGGAAAAAGTTATTTTGCAGCTCTATCAAGCATTAGTTAGGCCCCATTTAGATTATGCTGTGCAATTCTGGTCACCCTATTATAGAATGGAAATTGAATCCTTGGAGAGGGTGCAGCGAAGAATGACCAAGATGATACACAATATCAGAAATCTACCATATGAGGACAGATTAAAAAAACTTAATCTACATTCTCTAGAGAGGCGAAGAGTTAGGGGGGATATGATTGAAGTGTATAAATGGTTTAAAGGGATTAACAAGGGAGATATTAATAAAGTTTTAAAAATTCATGATCAAACCAGAACTCGTAATAATGGATTTAAGCTTGATAAATTTAGGTTCAGAAGGGAAATTGGTAAAAATTAGTTTGGTAATAGAGTAGCTGATGCATGGAACAAGCTTCCTAGTAGGATAGTAAATGCCAATACCTTAGACACCTTCAAATGTAGATTAGATAGACATATGACAGAGGTAGGGTGGGTATGAATAGGTTAGTGCTTATTAGAAAAATCATAAAAAAAAAATAGAATAAATAACTAGAGTAGAATAGAATAGGTTAGACATGCTGAAAATACAATTCAAAAATGGAGCTGCCTCGTGTGTGCCAGTAGGCATGTTGCAGTGTCCTCTATTCTTATGTTCTTATGTTCTTATGTTCTTACCGGCACTTGAACGCCCCCATTGCCACTATAGCTGCCTCTCTATCTTCCTCAACATTCAGCAAGCACTCACAATAGTCTGCCCATCTTTTCCTTGCATCATTCCCTCTTAATATCTGTTCATTCACATCTTTCACTGTCTCTCCCATCCTCGATCCACCCTTCCATACTATCTTCACTTCTTTCCAAACCTTGTTTTTTATTCTCCTCATATGACCTACTAAAATCCTGTGCCCACCTAACATTTACCAAACTCTTCTCTTCCTCTACCTTCCGCTTGGTTTCCACATTTTTCTCCCTATATCTTTCATACATCTCCCAACCATTCCTCAAAATCCCGCTTTTTCTCTTCCACTTTCATTTTCACCCCTTCATTCCACCACTCGTTGCCCCTCCTCATGCCACCTCCAATAAATCTTCCACACACATCACTTGCATGTCCCACAACACATTCTTTCATCAACCCCCATTCCTCCTCGAACTCCCCAACTTCTCTTTCTTTTACCCTGTTATATGCCACTTTCAACCTGTTCTGACATTCCTGTCTCTTCTCTGTCTTTTTCAACTCTTCCAGCTTCACCATTCCCCTTCCACATCCCCCCACTCTATTTCCCCACTCTTTTGTTACTACCACTTTTGCTTCAACCAAAATATCATCAGACGTCACAGCAGCCACACCTCTAAATGCATGCACATCTTTCACTCTACCAATCATGCTCTTTGCTACCAACACATAGTCAATCAATTCTCTTTCTTTCACACCTCCATTTTCCACTCTCATCCATGTATACTAATTTATTAACTTCTTCTTGAAAACTCTATTACCTATCACTAACTCTTGCTCCACAAACATATCTAACAGTTTCTCGCTACTCTCATTCCCACCTGGTACCCTATGCTTTCCTACAACACCTTCTACCTCTCCATCACCCACTCTGGCATTCAAGTCACCCAACACAACTACATAGTTCCTCCTACTCAGGCCATCCACACACCTAGTAAACTCATTCCAGAATTCATCCCGCTCTTCCTCACCTCTTTCACATCCTGGCCCATACGCACTAACAAGAGCCCAACATTCCCTACCTATCCTAGCCCTCACCCACATTAGCCTATATGACACTTCTTTCCATTCCACTACCTTATTTACCATTCATTCACTCAGCAATAATGCCAAACCTTCTCTTGCTCTCCCCCTTTCAACCCCAGACACCCCACCTGTTACATCACCAAATGCCACTTCTCCTTTTCCTTTCATCTTCGTCTCACACCATGCCAAAACATCCATCCTCCTGCTACCAAACATATATCCAATCTCACATCTCTTGCTCTCTATCGTACTACAACCACGCACATTTAGACACCCCAAAACTAGAGTTTGGGGAGAAGTTATTCTCCTCTCTACTCCCCTTCTTCTTTGACGTTTTGCGGGAGTTTAATACAAGGGAGAGATTCCCAGTCCCCTTGTCCTGTCCACTTTTAGTCGCCTCTTACAACACGCAGGGAATACGTTGGGGCTAGATAATGCTAATAATAATAATGATGATAATAATAATAATGATGATAATAATAATAATAATAATAATAATAATAATAATAATAATAATAATAATAATAATAATAATAATAATAATAATAATAATAATAATAATAATATTAATAATAATAATGATGATGATAAGAAAAATAATAGTAATAATAATAATAATAATAATAATAATTAAAATTATTATTATTATTATTATTATTATTATTATTATTATTATTATTATTATAATTATTTCTATTATTATTATTTTTATTATTATTATTATTATTATTATTATTATTATTATTATTATTATTATTATTATTATTATTATTATTATTGTAATTATCCACAACAAATACTGAAACATTTAAAATAGTGAACGTAACAAAAGATTTTGATGAATTTCTTATCCAGAATACTTTTTCCTATTAGAAAATCAATGGTCATGTCTCAGTATCTGATAATTCAGATATGTTGATAAGGTCACTTTCTGATCAATATTTGACACCTCCAAATAAATTCTCAATTAAATTTCTAAAGATTATTTTTCGTTTAGAAAGGAAAAAATAAACAAAAGATTCAAAAAATCTCATATACATATCATTTACATTACTGCCACGTTTAACCTTACTGTCCTGATTGGCAGGTTGTTTGAATCAAAGAAATTGCCTCATGTACCTCTGGTGTAGATGCACAGTCAGCGTCAAAATATACGGCAGACCACCAAAAAAGATATCAGAGCAATCATTGATCTCTTTGAATGGGCCACACCATGAAGGATATATCAAGGAAAAAAGGTATTTGCCTCCGTAGTGTTCAATGCCTCACCAAGGAGTACCGGGACACTCGTCGACGATCCCTGCCCATTGCCAAGCCTAAGACTGGAAAACTCAAAATTCTAACGCAAAGGAGAGTGAGTGTTATCAAGAGACTAGTTAACACCCAGCCCTCAATCACAGCAAAGGATTGAAGGAAATTAACAGCAACATTCTACAGCACGTATCATTAAAGATTGTGTAGCGCTGTATCAATGACGATGTCAGATGCCACAGATTTCATACTCGTAGGATATCAGGCCTCACGCAAAGGCAGAAAAAATTGAGGATAGATTTTTCCAAGAAATATCAACTTGGGAACCGGAGAGGTGGCAACATATCCTATATGAAACGAAAATTAAGTGAAATGGACACCTCAACTATTGCTAGGCTTGAAAAGACTGTGAGTTATTTGTGGGCACACCTGCCACTTGATTTGCTACATCACTAGCAAACCTTGATCCTAAGCAACTTCAGGAATGTATACAACGAAAGGGAAACCCCACAAAGTACTAAGAGGAGATGTACAAAGGAATAAAAGGTAAAGCATAGGCATAGCAATCGTGTTTCTTATGTTTCCGTCATACACTTAACTGATCAACATCGCATGCTCACCTGTGCATTATATTTTGACGCTGACTGTAGGCATAGCCATGCTAAATTTCCATTTCTTCAAAATGGTTGAGAATCTTGCATATTTACTGAAGACGGATAATCATAAAAAGGTGTTAGAATATTTGTGTGGTTTATATTTTATTTTTTATATTATATCACTGAATGAGGACATAAAGACTTCTGGAATTCAGGCGTTTAGACTTGCGAGGCTCGATTTTACTTTGTTTTTGTAGTGCATGTAATATAATCTCACATGGATAACACATGATGTCGCATCCCCCTCAGTGAGCATAATCTTTTCATTTAGTCATGGCAATAGTCCATTCAACCTGTGTATAGTTCATCACGTCTTAAGTTCAGCTCTCATGAAAGAGCGAACCATTTACGAAAAGGTGAGCAACAGCAAGGGCTAAGCGTGCATGCCCAGGCGTCCGTTGGATGCTGATTGGTGCATGGTGGGTTCTTGCTCTGCTCGCCGCCCTTCCCTCGTGTAAAGGCAGAATGTACTTCTTGGGGGCAGCCAAGATAGTTTCAATCAGTTCGAGTGGAATCAATTCTCCCACTTCCTTAGGGGGAGGCCATGATTCTCTTTGGTTCCATTGAGGCCTCGGTGGGGCATTAACTAAGGGAAGTATCCTCCTCCTGGAGGAAATGGGGCTTCGGTGACCGCTCCCGAAGCCTATGGTGGCAGCCTGGGCTAATGGCTGGGAGGAAGAAACTGGTCCCTTGGCTATTGGGAAGAGGCCCACCGCTGGTTAAACAAAAACCCAATCCGATAACACTATCTCCCAATGCTCCATCGGTGAGGTTCTACTAACAAAGAACAGGAAAAAGCCTAAATAATATCGATTGATAACAATGAACATCAGAAACTAATAATAATAATAATAATAATAATAATAATAATAATAATAATAATAATAATAATAATAATAATAATAATAATAATAATAATAATAATAATAATAATAATATTAATAATAATAATTATAATAATAATAATAATAATAATAATAATAATAATAATAATAATAATAATAATAATAATAATAATAATAATAATAATAATAATAATAATAATAATAATAATATTAATAATAATAATAATAATAATAATAATAATAATAATAATAATAATAATTATAATAATAATAATGATGACAACAACAACAATAATGGTGATAATAATGATAATAATGGATAGAATATCTTTTTATCTATCTATCTATATACTTTCATTAAAACAGTAAAAGAAATGCAATAGAATTAATATTTTTTTTTAAATATCATCAAATAATCTACCTCCTACAGTCAGTACTTGAAACTGGGTACTGTAGAGCAGGACTCCACAGCATATTGCCCTGAACCACAGAGGTATTATGAAAAAGAGAGAGAATCGGAACAGTTAGTGCAGTTAATCATATTGAAAGAAAGTATTACTGCACTTGTTAAACAATTGATAATTTTACCTCTCTCCCCATTTGCCTCTGATCTTTTTCATTTAATTCTACTACGCATAATGGACCAAGGTTAACTAATTGAGAGAATATATGCAATTCAGTTACGCATTTTGTAGAAGTTTCCACAGAATCTACCGCATGCTGTCAGAATTCAAACCTGGGTAATTAAGGACAACAGTCCACAGCTTATTGCACTGAGCAGCTGAGGTGTTTAATAAGAGAGAACTGGAACTTCTACTGAAGTTACTCAGATTTACAGAAGGCTATACTGCTCCTATTCTTCTCCAATATTTTTCACTCTTTCCCCACCAGTTAGTGATCACACATATAATTCTCCTCCATTTTCTGTGGAAGAATTTTGGATGAAATTAAACGAGTGTGTGGAAGAGTTGGGACTGAATGTGAATGTGGTGCTGATGGGAGATTTGAATGCTAGAGTTGGGAATTAGCCAGTGGATGGTGCAATTTGGAAGTATGGAGTACCTGGTAGGAAAGAGAGTGGAGAGAAAATGATAGAAATGTGCAGAGAGAGAGAGAGATCTTGATTTCTAATATTGTATTTAAAGAAGGATGTGCACAAGTATACATGGGTCAGAATGAAAAATGGAAGAATAGTTGACAGAGCATTTTTGGATTATTTTGTGGTGAACAGAAGAGTAATTGGATGAGTATTGGATGTGAATGTACTGAGAGGAGCTTGTGGTGGAATATCTAATCATTATTTAGTGGAAAGTAGAGTGAGAGTGGGAGAAGAGATGAGAAAGAGGAGAAGCGAGAGAAGAAAAGAGTTGCTAAAAGTAAATGAATTGTATAAGAAAGAGAAATACTGTGAGTATAAGGCTAGTTTGAGAAATGTGTGGAATGTAGTGAAAGAGAAAGTGGAGGAGGGAGTAGAAGAAGAATGGGGTTGTTTCAAGGAGGGAGTTATGAAGTGTGCTGAGGCAGTGTGTGGAAGGAGACTAACTGGTGGAAGTAAAAGGAAAGGTAGTGAATGATGGAATGAACAGGTGAGAGCAGTAGTGGCGAAGAGAAACGGGCTTATGAGGAATGGTTGCTCGTAGGTAATGTAAAGACTTATGAAAGGCATTGTGCAAAGAGGACATTTGCAAAGTATGTGGTGAGGGAAGCAAAGAGAGAAGCAGATGTAAGGTGGGATAGATGGTTGTCTGATAATTTTGAAAGGAATAAAAAGATGATTTGGAAGGAAGTGAAAAGAGTGAATGTGAATGTGGTAGGGAGGAGAGGGTGAAAGGAGCAGATGATCAATTGCTAGTGGATGATATAAAATGAGAGAGAGATGGGCTGAATATTTCATGAACCTGTTAAATGAGGAAGATGATAGAGAGCCGGGGATTGTGGCTGTGGAAAACGAATGGAGAATGCCAATGATAGGAGATGAGAATGATAGAGATATAACAAAAGAGGAGGTACGCTTGGCATTGCGAGTAACAAAAGCAGGTAAAGCACCAGGGATAGATGGTTGTCATGCTGACTGCTTGTCAAAAGGTGGGGAGGCATTATTAGAATGGATGGTTAGGTTGTTGAATGTATGTTTCAGGAAATTGAGGGTTCCAGTTGATTGGAGGAGTGCATGTGGAGTTCCACTTAATAAAGGGAAGGGAGAATAGTATGAGGGTAGTAGTTTGTTGAGTGTAGTTGGTAAAATATATGGAAGAGCGTTAATTGAGAGAAATAGGAAAGGTACTGTGAGACTTACTGAGGAAGAACAGTGTGGGTTCAGGAGAGGAAGAGGCAGTGTGGATCAGGTGTTTGCAGGGAGACAGGTGTGTGAGAAGTACTTGGAGAAAGGTAGGGATACTTTTTGGGCCTTTATGGATTTAGAGAGTGTATATGACAGTGTAGCTAGAGAGGGGATGTGGAGGGCATTGCGACTGTATGGAATAAGTGAAAGTTTGTTAAATGCTGTGAAGAGTTTACATGAATAGTAGAGCATGCATGAAAGTTGGGAATGGTATGAGTGATTGGTTTGAGGTGAATGTTGGGTTATGTTAAGGTTGTGTAATGTCGCCATGGTTGCTTAATGTGTATATGGTTGAAGTGGTAAGATAAGTAAATTAAAGAGGATTAAGCAGAGGCTTGGAACTAGTGAGTGAGGATAGAAGGGTGTGGAAATTGAGTCAGTAGCTATTTGCGGATGATACTGTATTGGTGGCTGATGCTGAAAATTAACTGAATTATTTGGTGACTGAGTTTATTAGTGTATGAAAGAAGGAAGTTGTTGGTGAATATTGGTAATAGTAAAGTTATGAGATGCATAAGGATTGTTATTGTTGGTTTATTGAATGTAGGAGTGAATGAGGAGTTGTGTGAAGAAGTTGAGAGTTTTAAGCATCTGGGGTCGCATTTATCAAGGAGTGAACGAGTTGATGTCGAGGTAAATCACAGAGCAAGTAAATGGCAAGGTGGGTTGAAAAGTGTAATGAGAAATATATATTTGGGAATGAATGAAAAGATAAGGATATATGAAGGTGTGAATGTGCCGACAGCATTGTATGGAGAGGAGACTTGGAATGCAAGAGGGGATGTAAGGAACAAGTGGAATGTAATGGTTATGAGATGTTTGAGAGGTATGATTGGTGTATCTAGAATAGATAGAGTAAGAAATGAGGATGTCAGACAGACAATAGGTGTTGGAATGAAGCTGTCGTATAAGTTAGATCAGAGAGTGTTAAGATGATTTGGAAGCATGGGAAAGATGATTGATGAACGAATATTGAAAAGAGTGTGGAGTGGAGAAGTGATTGTAGTTAGGTCAAGAAGGAGACCTAGAATGAGATGGATTGATGGCGTGAAAAGAGCACTGAATGCACGTGTAATGTCAGTGGAACAGGGAAGAGTGCGTGCAAGAGATAAGAATGAGTGGAGGAAGATTGTGCATATATGATGAGGCTCAAAGGGATTTCTTGCACCTGCTAGCTCAGTGAACTGTGGTGGACGGGTGTGAGGGGAGTTGCCCTCTTATGAAGCGGTGGGGGTAAACCAGCTGCGGCTGTCAGGCCTCAATGTAGAATTAATCCAAGCAGGGTGGAAGGTTGGGAGATTTAGCAACCCTTTATCCCCAAGGAGCTGAGAGGAGTGGCTGAGGTGTGTATGTGGATCATGGTGAATGCACGTTTCTTGTCTCGACCACCCCCCTTACAAGGGGGAATGAGGCATGTGTATATAAAAATATATAAAGATAAAACAATCTGGACAAATGTTTACCGATAGATAACAAAAAATACAGTGCAATTATGCTTTTTTAAATGTTTACAAATAATTTACCTCTTTCTGCCAGGATTCATACCAGGAACTTGTAGAACAAAGCATCTACATTTTAGTGTGCTGAGCTGCAGAGGAGGTAAAAGAGAGAGAAAACTGGAACCATAGTGAAGTTAGTCAGATTTACAGATGATACTACATCACCTGTAGTACTCTGTAATTTCTACCTCTCTCCCCATCAGCCAGTGATTAGCACACATTTAATTCTCTTCCATCTGATGGAACAAATGCAATGCAGTCAGGCATTTTATAAATGTTTTCAAAAATGTTGACTTCTATTGCAGAATTCCTTCAACCTGGAATCTGTAGACCAGGAGTCCACATCTTAGTCTGTTGATCCACAGAGGTCTTAAAAAGAGAGAACCGGAACTTCTAAAATTGCTCACATTAGCAGAGGGCGCTACTTCACATATTCTACTCTGATATTTTAACCTCTTTCCCTACTGGCCAGTTATCAACGCACATTTAATTCTCTTCCTCAATATGGACCAAGAATAATCAATAGATAGAACATGTACATGCAATTATGCATTTCGTAAATTATTCCAGATAATTTAGTCCCTGCTGTCAGGATTTGAACCTGGAACTTATAAAACAGGAGTTCACAGTTTAGAGTGCTGAGCCACTGAGGTGTCAAAAACAGAAAACAATTATATCTACTGAAGCTACACAGGTTCTAGGTTTGAATCCGACAGTATGAGATAGATTATACAGAAACATTTAAATAATGCACGAATGCATTGCATGTGTTCTATCAATTGGTTAAATTGGTCCATATTTTGTAGGAGAATTAAATGTGTGCGCTGATCACTGGCCAGTGGAGAGAGAGAGAGAGAGAGAGAGAGAGAGAGAGAGAGAGAGAGAGAGAGAGAGAGAGAGAGAGAGAGAGAGAGAGAGAGAGAGAGAGAGAGAGAGAGAGAGAGAGAGAGAGAGATTGAGAGAGAGAGAGAGAGAGAGAGAGAGGTAAAAATATCAAAGTAAAATTGAGACATTAGTGCCCTCTGTACATCTAATTAACTAAAAATTCCAATTCTCTCTTTTAGCATCTCTGTGCCCAGAATGCTAAGCTTTGAACTCCAAGTTTTCAGGTCCCAAGTTCGAATCCCAACAATCGAAAGTAGCTTATTTAGAATATTTATAAAAGTCTTAATTGTATTTTGTTGGATCTGTCAGTTGCTGAACCTTTGGTCCATCTTGTGGAGAAGTAATTGTGTGTTCTATGGCCAGTGGGGAGAGACGTAAAAATATCAAATCAGAATAAGTGCAGTAGTGCCCCCTGTATATCTGACCAACTTCAATAGAAAAACAGTTTTTTTCTTCTCTTTTATCGGCTCAAAAGATCAGTTTAAATAATTCTGGACTCGTGTTTCACAGGTTGCAGGTGCACATCCCGACAATAGGAGGTAAATTACTTGGTAATATTTACAAAATGTGTACTTGCATTGCTTTTGTTGTATCAGTTGGTTAATCTTGTCCAAATTTGCGTAGGGGAGAAATTTTTTGTTTTTCCTGATCACTGGCTAGTTGAAAAGGAAGTTGAAATATCAGAATAGAATAAGCATTGTAGTACTCTGCAAATATTAGTAATTTTTGCAGACGTTCCATGTATTTCTCTTTTTGTACCTCACTTGCTCAATGTATTATGATTATGCCTCCTGTTCTACATATTAAAGGTTCTAATTCCGACAATAACAGATAGATTATTTAGAAACATTTAAGATCTCCGGCATTTTACTACATTTATTCTATCAGTTGGTGAACCTCGGTCCATATTGTTAAGGTGACTTAAGTGTGTACTGATCACTTGCTGGTGAGGAGGGAGACATAAACATATCAAAGAAGAATAGGTGCAGGGATGCCCACAGTAAATCTTAGTAACCTCAGTAGTAGTTCCAGGTTTATATGTTTTAGCACCTCTGTGGTTCAGCGCCCTAAGCTGTGAACTTGTGTTTTAGAGGTCCCAGTGCGACAGTTGGCGGTAGATTATGGTGAAATAATAATAATATTACTACTACTACTACTACTACTACTACTACTACCACTACTACTACTACTACTACTACTACTACTACTACTACTACTACTACTACTACTACTAATAATAATAATAATAATAATAATAATAATAATATCAATAATAATAATAATAATAATAATAATAATAATAATAATAATAATAATAATAATAATAATAATAATAATAATAATAATAACAATAATAATAATAATAATAATAATAATAATAATAATAATAATAATAATAATAATAATAATAATAATAATAATAATAATAAAAATAATAATAATAATAATAATAATAATAATAATAATAATAATAATAATAATAATAATAATAATAATAATAATAATAATAATAATAATAATAATAATAATAATAAAATTATAATAACTGGTACTTCAAGTAATGGAAGGGATTTATAGTTT
>JAXCGZ010014051.1:0-7500 GCA_037179515.1 Halocaridina rubra | reverse complement strand
TTTTTCTTCCAACAACTTCATTTCTTTTCTCCGCCGAAATTTCGGCCCTTTTTGAACTTACCTTCCAGATTTCGCAGATGTTTGATGAACTTAGAAGATATAATTTGAGTTACGATAGCACACGCCATGGCTCGACATCACGCTTCTGAGGTACATACGACCCTGAAGCCCTTATGCAGGGCTGAATATAAGAGAATGAGTTTGGCCACGTTACCCAGGCGCCAACTTGCTTCTGTGCCAACAAGTGCAGCCTGCCTCTAACGCAACGAGGTCTGTTCATTTTGGCCTTCCATACGATTCCTTCAATTTATATAGTAAGCTAATAAAACATGAACAACAACCCGTAGAGTGAATTAGTGGTATGTGGGGTCAATTACTGACAGGGGAAGTGAGCTAGAAGCAGTTCATAGAAGACTTTTAGAGGCAATATGTAGCGTTGTTTTATCTGAACATGGCCAAAGTCCTCTCTCCTCAGGCTTGCCCGAGTGGTACACACTTTTGCCTGGATTTGGGTACGCGTCCGGTCTCCAGTTTTGACTGACGGTATCAGGACACACTTAATTGGAGGTGTTGCAGTATCAAATCATCCAGCAGATTGCAACTGAAATGGAGATTATAATAGAGCGCTGAAAAATTTATACAATAATAAACGTGGAATAAAGATTAAGAGAAAAAAAGATTTTTTTATGATTTCATTAATCATTATAAATCTGATGTTGGTTACAAAAAAGACAGCTAAAAAGTAATGTAATGGAGAAAATGAAAAGTATTGGTTGTAATAGTAGTGGAATGGAAGGTATTACTATGTTATATTGTGAGTTCATTATTTCTTTATTAGAAGAAGTAAGCTATACATACATTATGCGAAAATGTCACAATAAGGAGGGTAGATAAATATAATTTTTGAAATTTGATTAAGAGAGTTTTTAATATTATTCTTTAAAGTTGGTTAGAGTAATACTTATACAAACTGTCGACAAATTTAAAGAGTATCTTAAGACAGTGTGTATTAAGCACAATGCTGAAAGTATTTGCAGCAATAAAATAAGAAATAAAAATTAAAAAATATATATTTTGAGTTTTATCAATTTATTTCAATAGGAACTCTGTCAAAAGTATACATATTTTGTAGTAGCGAACTGCTTTGATTGGAAATATTTTATTCATCATTTCTTTTTATAAAATGGGATTTTCTAACATGTACTGGAAAGCTTAAAATACTATATAATTCGATATATATATATATATATATATATATATATATATATATATATATATATATATATATATATATATATATATGTGTGTGTATATATATATATGAATATATATATATATATATATATATATATATATATATATATATATATATATATATATATATATATATATATATATATATATATATATATATATATATATATATATATATATATATATATATATATATATATATATATATATATATATATATATATATATATATATATATATATATATATATATATATATATATATATATATATATATATATATATATATATATATATATATATATATATATATATATATATATATATATATATATATATATATATATATATATATATATATATATATATATATATATATATATATATATATATATATATATATATATATATATATATATATATATATATATATATATATATATATATATATATATATATATATATATATATATATATATATATATATATATATATATATATATATATATATATATATATATATATATATATATATATATATATATATATATATATATATATATATATATATATATATATATATATATATATATATATATATATATATATATATATATATATATATATATATATATATATATATATATATATATATATATATATATATATATATATATATATATATATATATATATATATATATATATATATATATATATATATATATATATATATATATATATATATAATATATATATATATATATATATATATATATATATATATATATATATATATATATATATATATATATATATATATATATATATATATATATATATATATATATATATATATATATATATATATATATATATATATATATATATATATATATATATATATATATATATATATATATATATATATATATATATATATATATATATATATATATATATATATATATATATATATATATATATATATATATATATATATATATATATATATATATATATATATATATATATATATATATATATATATATATATATATATATATATATATATATATATATATATATATATATATATATATATATATATATATATATATATATATATATATATATATATATATATATATATATATATATATATATATATATATATATATATATATATATATATATATATATATATATATATATATATATATATATATATATATATATATATATATATATATATATATATATATATATATATATATATAAATTTTTATTTTTGTTCTCTCTCTCTCTCTCTCTCTCTCTCTCTCTCTCTCTCTCTCTCTCTCTCTCTCTCTCTCTCTCTCTCTCTCTCTCTCTCTCTCTCTCTCTCCACAGGTAGAGAGAGAGAAAAAACAAAAATAAAGATAAAATAACTAAAATTTTACGAAAACATAAATAAATGCAATAAAAAAAATATAAAACTGGTCAAGTCTTTCATGACAAAATAATCAAGAGCTTAGGAAAGATATAATAAAAGAGCGATTGACATCGTAAATAGTTCAAGAATTAGAACAAGACGCAAAATGACAGAAAATTGAACGATTAAAAGCTATAATGATAAACACGACATAATGGCTCCCTTTACTTGCAGACAAGAAGACAAGTTGGGTTAGCTGGTATTAGATTAATATAAGTGCGTGTGACACGCGCGCGCGCTCACACACACATGCACAAACGCACACACACGGTTTTTGCATTCCGTCATGGGTCTAACAAAGTGAATATGGGATCGGTATTTTGATATGGCTGGCCCTAGAACTAGAGTTCTTAGTTTGAAGGATCGTGAGATAATGGGGATTAGCTAAGAAAGGAAATAGTTATTGCCAAATGCAATTATAGTTTCAAACTAAATAGGAGACGGAGAGTTGTGAGCATGAGGCTCTTTACCGCGAGCAAAATTAGGTAATTACATACACGCACGAACACATCACATACAAGTTATATTATTATATCAATCATAAGCAACACATAGTTGGAAGTGATGAATACATTAAAAATTATATTACATATGTGTAATCTTATGTGTGTGTGTGTGTGTGTGTGTGTGTGTGTGTGTGTGTGTGTGTGTTGTGTGTGTGTGTGTGTGTGTGTGTGTGTAATTACCTAACTGTAAATACCTAATTGTGTTTATGGGAATGAGTCCAGAGCTCGTAACTTCCCGTCTATGGATCGGTTCCATTTTGTACTAAGTGATACTTATCATACTTGTCCTTAAAACTATGGATTGAGTTAGCATTAACTACTTCCTCGCTTGGCGAATTCCAATTATCAACCACTCTTACACTAAAAAAAAGTACTTCCTTACAGCCTTTAAAGAAGTTTTCTTACGAATTTTCAAACTATCACCTCTAATTCTAGTGCCAGCCATATCAAAATATCGATCCCTATCCACTCTGTCATACCCATGAAGGAATGTAAAGACTGTCACCATCCCCCCCCTCAATCTTCTAGCTTTGAGTGATGGTAAGTCTAATTCCCTCAGCCTCTCATCATAACTGAGATTGCGTATTTCTGGCACCAGTTTCGTGGCATATCTTTGAACTTTTCCCTGTGTGTGAAAGTAAATACACGTAAAAAAAGATACATACATATATATATATATATATATATATATATATATATATATATATATATATATATATATATATATATATATATATATATATATATATATATATATATATATATATATATATATATATATATATATATATATATATATATATATATATATATATATATATATATATATATATATATATATATATATATATATATATATATATATATATATATATATATATATATATATATATATATATATATATATATATATATATATATATATATATATATATATATATATATATATATATATATATATATATATATATATATATATATATATATATATATATATATATATATATATATATATATATATATATATATATATATATATATATATATATATATATATATATATATATATATATATATATATATATATATATATATATATATATATATATATATATATATATATATATATATATATATATATATATATATATATATATATATATATATATATATATATATATATATATATATATTGTTTTTTTTTCATACTTACATCTACACCGAATGTACCGTCGTATCCTTACACATCTCTTATTATACCTTCACATCTGAAAAGTCACAAGAGTCTTCATCTGTTTCTTTTTCCTTAAAATCTTCTTGGTGCTCGAACCTGATAAGGACAGTTTTCTTTGCCCATTCCGTTATCACTCTTTTAAAAAGCACCACCTTGATATCTCTAAAATATGTAAATTGATGAAGCTCACTTAAGCATTGCCCTTATCACCCCCACATTACACCCATCCTCACTTGTAACCAATACAAACCAATTTATGAATACTATTTTCGCAGACCACATATCAAAGGTCGCACTGAAGCTCTTACATGGACACTAGATTATCGCATCATAGAAGCAGATGAGAAAGGCAGCGAAGAATATTTTCGTCTTTCAAAGACTGCCCACTCCCGACTGTTGTGTCAGTACCAGTCAACTAGAAATGATATAGAGGCCCTTCAAGAGTGTGTACAAAGAGAATCTTGACATCAAATCACCAACAATATAAATTATCAGACGAGTATAGGCTCTATGAGGCATCTGATTCACAAAGTTATGAAGAAGAAAATACCCAACACCCTCCACCATAGTCCAGCCCAGTATTCCCAAAATCTCATCAGTGAATGGTCAGAACATTCACAAGCCCCTAATCTTCCCCCGCACATCCCAGAGGCACTCTCCTAAGAAACTACTTCACACTCCTGTTGATGGCTGCAGTTATGTGCCTACAACTGAAAGTGAACTCCATCATACCCTCGCAAGGTGTAAGGCAACAGCTCCATTTGATGATGGGATCACTTACTTTGTTCTTCGTCTTTTGTCCTGCATCACTGCCTCGTGAAATTTTATGCTTGCTTCTCTCCTACCAGCGTCATGGATTTCACTGACATCAAGAGTACTTTGATGTTGCAAATAAGGAAATCGTTCTTGATCAGTTTGTTGACGGTATCAAGGGCTACATTCTGTAATGGGTGCGGGGTTACTTCCAGAGAAGAACCTACTGCGCTCAGTTTAAGGGGATGTACAGCTCTGTTAAGGACTTTAAACTTGGTGCCCCACAAGGAGTGGCCATAGCCCTTTTTTCCTTACTGTCCTCTCTATTCCCTGATGTCCCTATAGAATCACAATCACCCTGCTACAATGCCTGCTGTGTGGCACACTTTGCAAAGACTTTGTTTTTTTTTCAAAACTTGTTTCTTTTTTTTCGTTTTTATATATATTGTTGACTGGTGCTGCATGCAATAAAATTAATAGCAAAAAAAAAAAAAAAAAAAAACAGTTCGGAGTGTTCTTGGTGCACTGAACCTGTTTTAGTGTAATTAGTCACCATTATTTTTCTGCATCCAAACCTCTTGCATGTACATTAGTTTGTGCTCAACTCTTTTCTATGATTTTATGGTTCCAGGTTCTTGAAGTTTGGCAGGGCTTTGTTAAACTCACGGGGCATGGACGTTATTGTGTTTTTCCGTATTACATTAATTATTTCCATTCGAAAACTACAGTGCATATGTAATAATTACGTAAATAAAAATACATTTGACATGTTTTGCTACGTAATTATTGTTTATAAAACTTTCTTTTGTTTTCATCTTTTATTCATAAATTCATGTGAACTGGCATAGTGAAAATGTCTTTACAAACTATTTAATCTCTGAAAAACTGGGCACTGATAAATGGTAACGATAATGAAGATAATAATTATAATTAGGAGCGTTACATCGCTTTTACATCACGGAAGGGGTTATCACACACAGACATATAAATTGGCGATGACACGAACTCAACGACGTTAGTGATTACATCACGTGCTGATACGCAATAATATACCTCTGTATCACAAGTAATGGCGTATATTCTCTCTCTCTCTCTCTCTCTCTCTCTCTCTCTCTCTCTCTCTCTCTCTCTCTCTCTCTCTCTCTCTCTCTCTCTCTCTCTCTACGCTATGCTAGCGTTTGAGGTGCCAGTGGTACATTTCATTTTTAATATTGTCATTTCTTCAAAAAGCAGATAACTGTTTTCCTCGGTCAGCATTGCATATCAAAATGTGATAATTGTGTGTGTGTGTGTGTTTGTGTGTATCAATATGTCCCCTACTTGGGAGTAGATAGAGACCGACTGAAACTGGGGAATTAAGGCTGGATGCCCTTGCAATCATCGCCCAGCCTTGTTCTTGATCGCTGCTCCGGCACCTCCCGAGTCGAGAATTCTGCCGCTACGCTACGGCGGTTCAAATCATCATTTGATGTTCTACTTGTCCTTATTTTCAGCTACGCTAAAAGAGATTGAGTTGAAATGTTAATCTTTACAAGGCCCTATGAAAATGTGTTCTACAGTTAAATATTTAATAATAATTATTACAAAAATATTGGTTAATATATAACGTTGAGTGAACGTAAATCCATCCCCAATTACACTTATTGATATTAATCAACAATGTCAATATTATTATGTGGAAATACATGCAAAAGCAATAAAACTGCGTTATTTTTAAAATGTGCAATTTATATATATATATAATATATATATATATATATATATATATATATATATATATATATATATATATATATATATATATATATATATATATATATATATATATATATGCTCAACTAGATACGTTCTGTTAAGAAAATGCAGATGTGATAAAAATATCATATGCATTAAAAATTGAAACAAAAGATTTTGAAATTATACATGCACGCAAAGCGAATACTTGATACTCAAAAGACGTAATACGATTATTATAAATATTATGAGAAAACTGAAAAAAAAAAGATGTTTGCATGTTTTCTGCTCGCGTATGTGTAACGACAATACACTATAATGAAATAGAGCAAAACTTTTCAAATCACTTTATTTCATCATGATTTGTGTGTGTGTATATATATATATATATATATATATATATATATATATATATATATATATATATATATATATATATATATATATATATATATATATATATATATATATATATATATATATATATATATATATATATATATATATATATATATATATATATATATATTTATATACTATCATATAT
>JAXCGZ010014050.1:27500-38272 GCA_037179515.1 Halocaridina rubra | reverse complement strand
AGATAACAAAAAGCATAGAAAAACTAGATATATGATAATAATACAAATGAGGAACTTTAAAAAACAAAACAAAAATATAAAACTTGGAACATGCCAAAAAATAAAAAATAAAATAAAAATTATAATAAAAAAATAAGATCAAACGGTAAATAACAACTAAAATAAACTTTGGCAAAAAATAAAAGGGGAAATATAATTGCAAGTAAGACATTAAAACGGTGACCACTTCTTATGTCAAACTTAGTCCCCATTTGGGGGTAGACACAGAAGGCTTGAAGCTGGGGAATAAAGGTTGGATGACATTCCTATCGCCCCGAGGTGGACTTGAATGCTGGTCCATCACCTCCCGAGTTGAGCACTCTATCGGTTATGCTACGGCGGTCCCCAGAAGACTGACAGTGAGAGAGATAAACTGTCTATTTCACAGCTACAAATGAGAAATCTTACAATAAGAATAACGGAAGAGACAAATGCCTAAAATAATAAAAAAAAAATAGAAAAGTCTTGTCATTGATTATAGAGAAAGGGAGAAATCTGATCATAAACAAGAAAAACAACAGACAATTTAACACTAATCAAGAACCTAAACTAATATCAGAAAAAAAAACAAGAAGGTCAATCTGTAATTGAACAAGATAAATGACAAATTAAATCGATAAGGAAGAGTTATTGATCTTTAAGTTTTCACCACTGAGGTTTTAGAACGGACATTTTGGGAACAAGAAAAGGTTAAAACCTGCCGATAAACAGAAAAGAATAAAAATAAATCTAGAAATGACAAAATAAAGAATGAAGAACAGGTCACCCCAAGATTTAGTAAGACTATCAGTCAGTTTCTAGTGGGTTCTTTTTGTTGGGACTTAATGAAATTGGTTGCATAATTCCCGAGCAAGTGAGACAATGCTTAGCATAAAAAAAAATCTAGATAATATACAGTAGAGAAAACTTTCCCTTTGGAGGTATTTGTTTCATATAACGGAGAACCCTTACATAGCTTTAATG
Organism: Halocaridina rubra; assembly: GCA_037179515.1. Classification (NCBI taxonomy): domain Eukaryota; kingdom Metazoa; phylum Arthropoda; class Malacostraca; order Decapoda; family Atyidae; genus Halocaridina; species Halocaridina rubra. The sequence continues at coordinate 37,270 of JAXCGZ010014050.1, read as the reverse complement.
CAGTTACATTATTACCTCAAACCTCATAATATAATTAAAAACAATAATAGAGAAAATATATCACTTAATTGTTAACAAGATATCTAAAAGACCTAGAAAATTAATAAAGAAATAAGGAAATAAATGGCATATAGAAATTTTCAATCGCATCTTTTAAAATTGGACCCAGCAAAGACATCAAAACATAAAAGAAAATTTCAAGTTTCCAATTAAGAACAACTGTAAAATTCGAAGTGCAGAATTATTAACTGAACCTTTTATTGCACTATATGAAACAACATTTTAAAATCACGAGTGCCCCATGCCATACATTGCATAACCCTCTTAATAAGAGACCAAGAATAATCCTCGTTTTTATTCTATACAGCATCATGTAATATTTTTAAATTTTTTTCAGATATGCAGTGATTTAAATTACATACTCAAGATAGATAAAACATAAAATAACTTATAGACATTTTTATTTCATATCTATAATTAAGTAGATACTTTACTACACTTTTATATTTACATTTAAAACTCTTATAGATTAAACTCGCGGTTTCCCAAATTAACAGCCGTATTTATTTATTCATATAAATAAATGAATATCATGGAGTCAGGCTGCATGAAATATTTATGTCATATCAACATTCTGTAGGAAAACCCCTCACACAAACACAAACAGAGAGAGAGAAAATTATATATATATATATATATATATATATATATATATATATATATATATATATATATATATATATATATATATATATATATATATATATATATAGAGAGAGAGAGAGAGAGAGAGAGAGAGAGAGAGAGAGAGAGAGAGAGAGAGAGAGAGAGAGAGAGAGAGAGAGAGAGAGAGAGAGCCTCTACTACCCCTATCACATTCCTGACATGATTAGGTTACAATTTGACTTTTTCATTCCGGACTATTGCAGGACAGCCTACGAATCCTTTAGTACTGTTAACAAGTCTTTAACTCATTAAATAGAGGTCAACTGTCGAGGATTTCATAAAGTTACAATAAATGAACATGTATTATCATGTATTATATTAGGTAGTTAATTCCGATCCAGTTAAACTATGACGGTACCATGGATTTTTGCTTAATCCAAACAGCAAAAAAGCTTTACACACACACACACACACACACACACACACACACACACACACACACACACACACACACACACACACACACACACACACACACACACACACACACACACGCACGCACGCACGCACGCAGTCCTGATGACATATCCCCTCATGTGCTTAAAAAATGCGCAAACACAATATCAGTGGCACTAAGTATCATATTTAAGGAGTCACTGGAGTCGGGGGAGATTCCAAGATGCTGGAAACAAGCAAATGTGATACCTATCTTCAAAAAGGGAAGGAAGGATACGGCTCTGAACTATAGACCAGTTTCCTTGACCAGCATAGTTTGCAAACTTATGGAGAAACTACTAAGGAAACATATCTCTCTTCACTTGGAATCCTTCAACTTTTTGTCAGTGAGGCAACATGGCTTCAGAGAAGGAAGATCAACAGTAACAAACTTATTAGAATTTTATGATGAGGTAAGCCAAATCTTACAGGAAAGAGAGGGCTGGGCAGATTGCATATTCCTAGACTTCCAGAAAGCGTTTGACACTGTTCCACATGGGAGACTTATTAGGAAGCTGCAATCAATGGCTAGAATAGGTGGAAATGTCTTGGAATGGATAAAAACTTACTTAGAAGGAAGGGAACAGAGGGTTAGAGTAAGACACTCAGTGTCTGAATGGAGAAGAGTTAGTAGTGGAGTTCCACAGGGTTCAGTTTTAGGGCCACTTTTGTTCCTTGTATATGTAAATGACCTACCAGAGTCTGTAAATTCATTCATGAATATGTTTGCAGATGATGCAAAGATTGTGAAGAAAGTAAAAAACGAGAACAATGGTAGAGAACTTCAGGAGGATCTAAATAATCTGCATGAGTGGTCAGAAAAGTGGCTAATGAAATTCAATACCTCAAAATGTATGGTAATGAGAATGGGTACAAGTGCAAGAAGGCCCAAGCTTGACTACTCGGTGGCTGGAGTACAACTTCAAGAGACAGAAAATGAGAGAGATCTAGGAGTAAACATACTGGCAGATTTGTCTCCAGAAATACATATAAATGGCGTAGTAAGGGCAGCATATGCATTCTTATCAAATGTAAGGGTAGCCTTCAGGCACATGGACAAGGAAATGTTCAGAAATATTTATGTAACCTATGTGAGGCCAAAACTCGAATATGCAGCCCCCTTTTGGAATCCGCACTTGAAAAAGCACATAGCTAAGCTTGAAAAAGTTCAAAGACATGCCACGAAACTGGTGCCAGAAATACGCAATCTCGGTTATGATGAGAGGCTGAGGGAATTAGACTTGCCATCACTCGAAGCTAGAAGAGTAAGGGGGGATATGGTGACAGTCTTTAAATTCCTTCATGGTTATGATAGAGTGGATAGGGATCGATATTTCGATATGGCTGGCTCTAGAACTAGAGGTCATAGTTTGAAGCTTCGTAAGAAAACTTGTTTGAAGGATGTAAGGAAATACTTTTTCAGTGTAAGAGTAGTTGATAATTGGAATTCGCTAAGCGAGGAGGTAGTTAATGCTATCTCAATCCATAGTTTTAAGGACAGGTATGATAAGTATCACTAAGTCTAAAAATGGAACCGATGAGGAGACGGGAAGATACGAGCTTTAGACTCTTTCCCGTAAACACAATTAGGTAATCACAATTAGGTAATCACACACACACACACACACACTATGCAAATATTACGAAGAGTAAAAATCGGATGCAATGGTGAAAAACTTCAGGAACACCAGAACTGTCAGAACACGTGGTTAGAGAAGTGGCTAAGGAAATTCAAAAGTGATAAAAATGGGCAATAATGCAAGAGGGTCCAAGTCTGGGAATTCAAATGGCTGCAGCGAAATTTTATGAATTTGAGAACGGAAGAGATATAGGGGTTACCGTCTTGGCAGATTTATCTCCGGAAACGCACATGAATGATATAGTAAAGGCAGTAATTGCTTTCTTAGCAAACGTGAGGAAGGACTTCAGGCATATGGACAAGGGAATGGACAGAAATATTAATGTGACTGGTTGTGGAAGAGCCGGAAGGATGGGCTGTGGCATTCCAGCACTGCCATCTGAACGGTCGCTAGCTCCCTCGTCATTACCCATAGAGCAAAGTAATCCCCTTATTGTTTCTTTTTTTATGTCGACTACCCCCTACTTGGGGGAGACAGTCAAGGTAGATAGATAGATATGAGTTCAAAGCTGGAATATACAGCGCCCTCCTGGAATCTGCACTTGAAAAAAATAGAAATAGAGAGAGTTCAGACATGCTACGAAACCGGCGACAGAGTGCGTTATCTTGGTTATGAGAAATGGCAGAGGGGGGTTACACTAACCATCACTCGAATTTAGAAGGAAGAGGAGGCATACGGTGCACAATTTCAAATCCCTTCAAGGTTTTGCCAGAGTGGAGAGAGAGTAATTTTGATAGGGGTGCCTGTAGATCTCGAGGTCACAGTATGAAGATCGGTCAGACTTTCTTTGTGCAATGTAAAGAAGTAATTTTTTCAGTGCAAGAATAATTGACGAGTGGAATTCACTACGAAAGGAAATAGTAAATACTTCATGCAATCAGAACTTCAAGGATAGATATGATAAGCGTTAGTAAGCAAAAAATTATCAGGAGAAGGGGAGTTAGGAGCATAGAGCGCTTTCTCAAAGACACAGTTAGGTACATACAAGACAAACACACAAGCACATACATCGTTATTTATCGTCTGGGTTTCCCATGTTCATCTTATGTCACTGTTTTTCACAAGACATTGGAGACTGGTTTTACACCCGGAGGATCTCCATAACTTCAACCCTCTCGTGTGATCTTGGATTGGGGGCACCGATCTAAGCTGGCTTGCTCCTCTATTGGTGATATATATATACAGTTAAACAGGGAAGTTAAAAAGATAGAGAGTCGAAAAGAAAATACGAAGTTCGAATAGCAGGAGAAGCTAAAGAAAATCCTAAAGGGTTTTATCAACATTATCAAACAAAATTTAAGGAAAAAGTCGGACCAATTGAAGTAGCCAATGGCCATATCACAGATGACGATAAAGTGATGTGTACATGTTTAAATGATTATTTCTTATCTGTATTTACAAATGAAAACTTGGAAAATATTCCGGAAGTAGAATCCATTTACAGAGACAGTCCCGATAATATACTTAGTTCAATAAATATTACGAGAGAGGAGGTAATAAAAGAAATAGATAAATTAAAGGCTCATAAATCTCCGGGACCTGATGGAATATATGCTAGAATATTAAAGGAATGCAAGGAAGAGCTTAGTTGTCCTCTAACTGCATTATTTAATAATTCAATAAAATTAGGATCGGTACCCATGGAGTGGAAATTGGCAGATGTGGTACCAATATTTAAAAAAGGAGAACGTGTTAAAAAAGAATAATTATAGGCCGGTAAGTTTAACGTCAACAGTGGGTAAGATTCTAGAATCCATAATTGCAAATAAAATAAGGGCACATCTAGAATTACACAGACTGATAAAACTTTCACAACACGGGTTTCTTAGGGGATTTTCGTGCCTTACAAACTTACTGTCTTTTTATTCAGAAGTTTACGAGGCAGTAGATTGTGGCAAAGAATATGATACAATATATCTAGATTTTAGCAAAGCTTTTGATAGAGTTCCTCACAAAAGATTAGTTAAAAAGCTGGAAGCTCATGGTATAGGAGGAGCTGTGCTCAGATGGATCAAACAATGGTTAAAAGACAGAAAACAGAGGGTTTGCATAAATGGAGAGAAATCAGAGTGGGGCTCGGTTACAAGCGGGGTACCACAAGGCTCGGTACTGGGTCCTCTATTATTCATCGTATATCTAAATGATCTGGATTCGGATATCAGTAGTAACCTAAGTAAATTCGCAGACGACACTAAAATAGGTAGAACTATAAATGGAAAAGAAGACATTCATGCTTTACAGGAAGATCTAAATAGATTATCTGAATGGTCGGACAAATGGCAAATGGAATTTAATGTTGAAAAATGTAAAGTAGTTAAAATGGGTACTATAAAAGACAATACTAGTTATAAGCTAAATAACCATGAAATCATGAGTTCTCAGTGTGAAAGGGATTTGGGAGTTCTTGTGAGTAGTAGTCTTAAGCCAAGAGAGCAATGCACAGCAGTCAGAAATAAAGCAAACAGAATTTTAGGATTTATCTCAAGAAGCGTCAGCAATAGGACGGAAAAAGTTATTTTGCAGCTCTATCTTGCATTAGTTAGGCCCCATTTAGATTATGCTGTGCAATTCTGGTCACCCTATTATAGAATGGAAATTGAATCCTTGGAGAGAGTGCAACGAAGAATGACCAAGATGATACACAATATCAGAAATCTACCATATGAGGACAGATTAAAAAAACTTAATCTACATTCTCTAGAGAGGCGAAGAGTTACGGGGGATATGATTGAAGTGTATAAATGGTTTAAAGGGATTAACAAGAGAGATATTAATAAAGTTTTAAAAATTTATGATCAAACCAGAACTCGTAATAATGGATTTAAGCTTGATAAATTTAGGTTCAGAAGGGAAGTTGGTAAAAATTGGTTTGGTAATAGAGTAGCTGATGCATGGAACAAGCTTCCTAGTAGGATAGTAAATGCCAACACCTTAGACACCTTCAAATGTAGATTAGATAGACATATGACAGAGGTAGGGTGGGTATGAATAGGTTAGTGCTTATTAGAAAAATCATAAAAAGAAACACAGAATAAATAAGTAGAGTAGAATAGAATAGGTTAGACATGCTGAAAATACAATTCAAAAATGGAGCTGCCTCGTGTGTGCCAGTAGGCATGTTGCAGTGTCCTCTATTCTTATGTTCTGATGTTCTTATATATATATATATATATATATATATATATATATATATATATATATATATATATATATATATATATATATATATATATATATATATATATATCACAAACAGTTGAGTATATAAAACTTGAGACGGGATAAATGTCTCCTCCTTATAGAAAAAGCTCTTGGTAAACTCTTTAATCCCATTTGAGATGAGAGAAATAAAATTCAAATACGGAACAGGAGAAAAGCAATGAACTTGAATTACTACTTGATATTAACTTTATATTTCCAAGACATGGGCCCGATTTCTTGAACAGTGTAAACCTAGGATACCATATTGTTAGTTAGCTAGACACACACAAATGGATATCATAAACGCATCTGACGCGGTTCTGTGTATGTAGATACAGACAGAAACGCGTCAGATGCGCTTATGAAATCCATTTGTGTGTCAGCTAACTAACAGTATGGTATCCTAGGTTTACACTGTTTAAGAAATCGGGCCATGGAAAGGAAACTCCATTAGTTAGGGTAGTACGTGGTCTGCGGATCAGTGATCAATACCCCTCAGTACAGTCAAATTTTCAATCTTCTAATACAGGGTGTGTCTATGAACTAAATATTCTTATATAGTATTTCCAATATGTAAAATTCGATAATGGCTTTGTAATAGTGCTGATTTTGTAAATATCTTGAAAATGAGAGGCATAGACTTGATACATCTATAGATATTTTGACAGAGTGAGAAATCCTCGTAATATTTTTTTTTAACTTGTGTGCAAATTATCATATTTTCTACACTATGTGGTGAAAATTTTCTAAAACTGATGGAAATGTTTTTTAGCCATCTTTGAAATTCCTCCATTTAATTTAATTTTCCATCAAACATATTAGTACTATAAAGATGGAAGATGATGATGATGACTAAAAACAAAAACAAAAACAACAACAACAACAACTATGATAATAATAATAATAATAATAATAATAATAATAATAATAATAATAATAATAATAATAACAATAATAATAATAATAATAATAATAATAATAATAATAATAATAATAATAATAATAATAATAATAATAATAATAATAATAATATGTAAATCGATTCACGCATTTAGTATATCAAAGTTTTTGCCTCCTGCTGACGGAATTCAAACCTTGGACCTACAGAGCAGTTCATAGCTCAGGTCGCTAGGTGATAGAAGTTTTAAAATAAAAGCAAATGGAATTTTAAAAGATGTTTCACAATTATTGAAAGTGCTATGGTACCACTATTCTGCTCTTAAAATTTACCAATATGCCGACCCAGCAGTAACGAGAGCTCAAATTTAATTCGCCTGAAAAAAAAAAAAAAAAAAAAAAAAAAAATATATAAATATATATATATATATATATATATATATATATATATATATATATATATATATATATATATATATATATATATATATATATATATATATATATATATATATATATACAATATCTTCTTAATGCTGTACACCTGTTTTAATAATAGTTTTGAATAAGAAAAAATATTACTCTTACGATTCGCTTCTTCTGCCGATACTTCAGTCTAGGCTCTGATAAAATAATATAATAAAAAAAAACCACATCCGTAGGATAAAAGTTAATTAAAACCCATCCCGGAACTAAGACAAGTCAAGTAAAATAAAGCTTCTTCTTCAAAATGTACAAAATAAAGAAATCTCTCAAACAATGAAACTGAAGACAAGGTCTGAATAAATCAAAGCTGTTTACAATTAGTTTTATATCCCTCACAATAATTTCCCTTCGTCAGTTTAAGAAGAAAAAACCATCCCGACAGAGATAAATATCTAGATTCTATCGATTCCCCCAGAGTGTTCTGATCAAGAGAAAGACAATAAGGGCCTAACTATCTCAACAAGAGCGAAATGGATATATATGATACTAGAAAAAAGCGGAGAGAGAGGAGAGAGAGAGAGAGAGAGGAGAGAGAGAGAGAGAGAGAGAGAGAGAGAGAGGAGAGAGAGAGAGAGAGAGAGAGAGAGAGAGAGAGAGAGAGAGAGAGAGAGAGAGAGAGAGAGAGAGGCCTATTTGAAGAATTTCAGGTGAAGTGAATGGAGTTTCATGCGTATACAAATACTTATCATAAACTACCTTTCTAGTCTTTATTGTAAAGTTGGAGCCTATGCTTAGGTGTAAACAGTCAAAATATCATGGAACTACGCTGTTTAACTATAGTCTCTTGGAGGTTAGTGTATAGATTTAATTCAAAATTTTATGGGTAGACGTCTTCTCTAACAATTTTTATCATCATTGGCAGCTTATTATATGCGGTTACTATGCCAAGGCACTACCAACTACACCATAGCATGTCTAAAAGGGAAACACACCCTATTGCTTTTATCTGCTATACTAGGAATGAACGTATTCTATCTGAATGCTACGCTGTTCATATAACAGTTTTCCCCTAACCTCACTAGTGGCTTCGTTTTCGAATTTAATTCAAGTCCCAATCTCATTCGGGACCAACAATAATCAAGTAAGGACATTACCATATGGGAAACCATGAATAATTTCTACATTGACCAGGACTTGAACCTAGGACATATAATTACTATGCCAAGGCGCTACCAACTACACCACAGAAGGTCTAAAAGGGAACCACACCTTACAGCTTTTATCTGCTATACTAGAGATGAACGCATTCTATCTGAATGCCACTCTCTTCATATTACTCGGGGTAAGAATTATTCTTGTTTTCACATATGATAATGTTCTTATTTGATTATTGTTGGTCCCGAATGAGACTGAGAGCTGAATTGAATGTGAAAACGAAGCCAGGAGTGAGGTTGGGGGAAATTGCAATATGAACAGAGTGGCATTCAGATAGAATGCGTTCCTCCCTAGTATACCAGATAAAAGCTGTAAGGTGTTTCCCTTTTAGACCTTCTGTGGTGTATTTGGTAGCGCCTTGGCATAGTGCTTATATGTCCTAGGTTCAAGTCCCGGTCGGGATACAAATTATTCATGTTTTCACATATCGTAATGTGCTTATTTGATTATTGTTGGTTCTGAATGAGATTGGGAACTGAATTAAATGCGAAAACGAAGCCACGAGTGAGGTTGGGGGAAACTGGAATATGAACAGAGTGGCATTCAAATAGAATGCGTTCTTCTCTAGTATAGCATATAAAAGCTGTAATGTGTGTTTCCCTTTTAGACCTTCTGTGGTGTGCTTGGCAGTGCCTTGGCTTAGTAATTATATGTCGTAGGTTCACGTCCCGGTCGTTGTAAAAATTATTCAAGTTTTCACATATGGTAATGTGCTTATTTGATTATATATATATATATATATATATATATATATATATATATATAATATATATATATATATATATATATATATATATATATATATATATATATATTTCTCTAAGCAATACTGTTAATAATCAAAATAGCTGGAGCTAAAAACAATTAATAGTCTCTGATAAAGGAAACTTCAGAACCTATAGAACATCGAAGTTTTCAACGAAGCCCACTTTAAAACGATACACATGTTATAACTTAAATGATCCGGTTTTACGTCACGGAGTCCCTTTTCTACCAAGGGCTAGGATGGTTGCCTTCCTGCAAAGGACTTATTTTGGCAGATATAATCGCTACCCTGAGTGCATGCCCTTTCTAACCTCACACCGTGACGGGGAGCGAATCTTTGACCTGACGCCTCAAAGTCGCGGACGCTACCGCTTGAGCCACTGTGACTACTCATGTTATAACTTAGATAAAGGGCCATATTTCTGAGCCACATAAACTGGCCAGTCATTATTTTACCTATGTACC
>JAXCGZ010014050.1:20000-22500 GCA_037179515.1 Halocaridina rubra | reverse complement strand
AAGAACCTGCTAAATGAGGAAGATGATAGAGAGGCAGAGATTGTGGCTGTAGGAAACGAATGGAGAATGTCAATGTTGGGTGATGAGAATAATAGAGATATAACAAAAGAGGAGGGACATTTGGCATTGAGAGCAATGAAAGCAGGTAAAGTACCAGGGATAGATGGGTGTCATGTTGAGTGCTTGTCGAAAGCTGGGGAGGCATTAGTAGAATGGATGATTAGGTTGGTGAATGTATTTTTCAGAAAAGGGAGGGTCCAAGTTGATTGGAGGAGTGCATGTGTAGCTCCACTTCATAAAGGGAAAGGAGATAAGTATGAGTGTACTAGCTATAGATGAATTAGTTTGTTGGGTGTAGTTGATAAGGTACATGATAGAGTGTTAATCAAGAGAATTAGGAATGGTACTGAGAGATTGATAATGGGGAAGATGAGTGTGGTTTCAAACTAGGAAGAGGAGGTGTGGATCAGGTGTTTGCAGTAAGACAGGTGTGTGAGAAGTTCTTGGAGAAAAGTTGGGACACATTATGGGCTTTTATGGACTTAGAGAAAGCGTATGACAGGGTAGATAGAGAGGGGTTGTAGAGTGTGTTGCGACTGTATGGAATAAGTGGAAGTTTTTTGAGTGCGCCGAAGTTTTTACATGAATAGTAGGGCATGTATGAGACTTGGGAATGGTATGAGGGATTGGTCTGAGGTGAATGTAGGGTTACGTCAAGGTTGTGTAATGTCACCATGGTTGTTTTATGTGCAAATGGATGGAGTGGTAAGGGAAGTAAATGAAAGAGTATTAGAGACTTGGAATTAGTCGGTGAGGATGGAAGATTAAAAATGAATCAGTTGCTAGTTGCGGATGATACTGTCCTGGTGACTGATACTGAGAATGAATAGAATCATTTGATGACTGATTTTGTTAATGTGTGTGAAAAAGGACGTTCAAGGTGAATATTGATAAAAGTACGTCAAGAAATGCACGAGGAATGTTAATGTTGGCAGATTGAATGGGGAGTTGCTTGAAGAAGTTGAGAGTTTAAGTATGTGGGGTCGCATGTATCAAGGAGTGGACAAGTGGATGTAGAGGTAAATCACAGAGTGAAAGAAGCAAGTAAATGTCTAGGTGGGTTGAAAAGTAATGAAAAATAGATATTTGGGAATGCATGCAAAGAGAAGGACATATGAGGCTGTGATTGTGCCGACAGCACAGTATGGACCAAAGACTTGAAATGTAAAAGATGAAAGGAACAAGTTGAATGTAATGGAGATGAGGTGTTTGAGAAGTATAATTGGTGTATCTAGAGTAGATAAAGTAAGAAATGGGGATATCAGGCAGAAAACTGGTGTTGAAATGAACCTGTCGGATGGGTTACATCAGTGAGTGTTGAGTTGGTTTGGACATATGGATAGGATGAGTGATGAACGAATAGTGAAGAGTGGGGAGTGCAGAAGTGATTGGAGTTAGGTCAAGAGATAGACCTAGAATGAGATGAATAGAAGGCGTAAAAAAGGCATTGAATGCAAGTGGAATGTCATTGGGACAGGGAAGAGTGCGAGCAAGAGAAAAGAATGAGTGGAGGAAGACTGTACATATAGGCCATGGGCCAAAGGGATTTCTCGCATCTGCTAGCTCAGTGAACTATGATGGATGGGTGTGAGGGGAGTTACCATATGATAAACCAGCTGCAGTTGTCGGGCCTCATTGTAGAATATCCTTGCCTGCCTACCTTGTGGGTGACCTAAGCAGGTTGGAAGGGGGGAGACGTGGCAACCCTTTATCCCCAAGGAGCTGAGAGGAGTGGTTGAGGCAAGTTTGGTTCATGGTGAAAGCGCATTTCTTGGCTCGGCCACCCCCCTTACAAAGAGGGAAAGAGGCATATATATATATATATATATATATATATATATATATATATATATATATATATATATATATATATATATATATATATATATATATATATATATATATATATATATATATATATATACGCAACTTAATGAAATAAAGTAAGAAAAATAGAGTTGCATGTAGCACACACACATACACACACAATTACTTCTCTAAATGTTGGTATGATGATGAGTAGCAATGAATAAAGAGATAAGAATGCACGTAAATAAATAATTTCCCCAAATTTTTGCCTGCTTAATAATAAATGTATGTATACATAAATGAAAATAAATAATTTCTCCAAATATTTGCCTGCCTAAAAATCAATGTATGTATAAATAAATGAAAAAGAAAAATTACTTCTCGAAATATTAGGGTCATTAGAACTAAATAAAAAAAATAAACAGAAATAAAACATTCGAAATTATTTCCCTGATATATGAAAGGCCTTCGTAATAAAAAATGCAACAGTACGACATGTCTCACTTAAAAAAATATCATGTCTAAGGCCGGATATCTTTAACAAATTTAAATATTCTTTTTGGAAAAAAAGTTGTCTCATATCTTTTCGTTCGCCTTTAGTAACTTCCGGTGGAAGGGAATCAAAGAGGAT
>JAXCGZ010014050.1:0-15000 GCA_037179515.1 Halocaridina rubra | reverse complement strand
TATATATATATATATATATATATATATATACCACTAGATAACAGACACAACAGACAAGACATAGAGAAGGATAGACAGCGATAAAGATAAATATAGAGAGACAGATATGCAGGCAGAGAGAGAGAGAGAGAGAGAGAGAGAGAGAGAGAGAGAGAGAGAGAGAGAGAGAGAGAGAGAGAGAGAGTCTTTTTCCATATATCGGACAAGAGAAGATCACAGTGTGTCATGGCTGACAAGCCCCACACAAAGGACCTTAAACGCCCCCATCCCTTCTTAGATCTATTCCTCCATCCCCGACCTCCACCGCACCCGCCCTACCACTACCCCACCCGCCCGACCCTTACAACTTCTTCGCTCACTGCCACAGCAGCAAATCAGATTTTCGTCAAATTTGTGAATTTCCATATTCAAAAAATATTCTTCTAAATCTCGACCAGGCTAAAAATGTTTTATTGGAAGAGCGTGTTTTAAAGGCTTGGAAAAGTTGAAAAAGGTGGGGTCCCTGGGGGGGGACTTCAGGGGAATAGAAGATGGGAGAGGATGGGCATGAGTGAGAGAGAGACATAAGGAGGGAAAAAAATAATGGGGGGGGGGGGAGAAACGGGAGGAAACGGAAAGAGAATCTCTCTCGATACGACTTTCTAATATACAACTGATAAGCATTTTTTCCCTTAAAATTCTTAAGGTAGGTGAGATTAGGCCACTATTTATTATTTCATTTCAGTAACTTGACAATAATTAAAAAAAATATATTGTTCACTAGAACATATATATCTATATGGTTTATAAATATACAAAAATTCTATTTAAGAAATCATTTCGATATAATAATTTCTCTCTAATAGTTACTGATAGCGGTTGTCTCCTTTTTGTATCTTTTATATATTCTATATAATCTTTTTATCATAGTTTCTACAATAATTTGAATAAAAAAAAATATAGAGTATATATCTAATCATGCATAGAACATCATGTATTTGTCTATCTTCCTAGATATATATCTGTTAGTTTCTATGGTTGTTTTCATACCAAGTTTATTATAAATTCGATTATTTTTTTCTTGTATAACCTTAAACAAACTCACAAAAAACAAGCAAATGCATATACAACAACTTAAAAGGATATTAAACAGATATGCCAACTCCAAATAAAAAAAAATAAAGGTACATTTTTAGAAGGGGGATTTTTCCCTTATAAAAACAAAACTGTACATATTTGCTTCGTCACCTAACCTAACCAAACCTAACTTAAGCTCAACTGGGAGAACGCGTCCTCCCTAGTCTATTATTCTATTTATGTAAAAAGCCATATTTCATTCATCCCCATAACTAAAAATAATACTGAAATAAAGTCCTATAATATAATATCTTTGAAAATATGCAATTTCGTTTATGCACACATTCAACTTTGACTTGTGAATATATATATATATATATATATATATATATATATATATATATATATATATATATATATATATATATATATATATATATATTATATATATATATATATATATATATATATATATATATATATATATATATATATATATATATATATATATATATATATATATATATAAACAGAAAAAGAAACATAATATCAAGAGAAAACCTATATACTACTAGCAGGAACATGCATAGCAACACAAGAGAAACCTATGTACTACTAGCAGGAACATGCATAGCAACACAAGAGAAACAACACTTGACATCAATGGATGATCTATCTACCTTAGCTGTTTCCCCCATTGGGGGGGTAACCGACATAAAAAAAGAAACAATACGGGGATTACTTTGCTTTATGGTGCCCTGTGTTGGTGGGCACAACATCAAAGAATAGCCCCAACGTATTACCTGCGTGTCGTAAGAAGCGTCTAAAAGTGGACTGGGCGAGGGGACTGGGAATCCCCCCCTTGTATTAACCTCCCGCGAGAGTCAATGGATGATAAAAGTATAAAAAACACTGACGGTCAGACGATACTAAAACATATCTAATATTTTGGCAAGTTTATAAATACACTAGACACAATAAACACTACTGTGAGGTGCATGTATAGTAATGCAAATAGTCCGACAATACGAAAATAATTATTAGAAAACTCCATAACAAGTGAATATGAAAAGAAAAGCTAGACCCCACTGAGTACAATTACACAAGCAGTCAGGAGATACTATAGTGGAAATAAGTTAGGCCGCTTTCACACCAAAGTGGCAAGTCGCACGTGGCATGCGACGAAAGTCGCGCGTGGCACATAGGACGTGTCACACCACTTCTGTGGGAAAGGTTTCATATATTTCGGGATGTTCGTTTTCAACTGGCGTGCCACGTGCGACGTGCCACTTTGGTGTGAGAGCGGCCTAACACTTCTCAAGTATATATTAAATACTTAACACAAACAGGAGCTACAAATACAATCACACAGACAATATGGAAACAACTAATAAAAAAAAAATTCCCCACATCAAATTTATAAACAAATAAGTAATTCCCAATACCAATGACAAAAATTGGTACAACTATGTAATAGGTTGGCCCATTACTATCTCTGTATTATCGCTCGTTGCGATACTACAGCTGAAGGGTCTTGTGGATTTTCTTGTGGACTTGAATATGACTGTCCAGGACAATTCGGTGTTAAGTCTTCCTTCAGTTACGGTTCTCTTTCTATGTTTACATCAACACCGAAAATTCTTGGATATTCGTTACAAATGTCTTATTATCCCTTCACATCTGACTAATCACATTACTCCCTATGTCTGTTTTTCTATGTTTTTTTTTTTTTCGTGCCCAGGCCCGATGAGGGTAGATTTATTTTTTGGCCAGTCCTAGTGTAAAAAAAAAAAAAAAAAAAAACATACGGAGGAAATATTTAAATGAAAATAAAAAAAAAACCTGTCACTTTTATTAATACTTTAAAATAGAAACCAAAGGAAGAAACATAACACACAACCAAAAGATGTTAAAAGAAAAAACCAACCCACCTCTAACCGAATTTCTAAATTTCATACAAAACATTGTAAGCCCTCAAAAATATTCTAGTAAAGAATAATAAAATCCTCTTGAGTCCGGCAGCAACTTCTTTGAAAACACTGGAAAACTTTGTACTCTAAACAGCTCACACATCCATTCAGCCGATGTTATTTCGTTACTAAAACTTTTATCTTATCAATACTTTTAGAAGCTCCTCAAAGTTGTATTGGATGTGTCGCAGCGAGTTTTGGGACATGCAACACGTCGTAACGTGAGTGTCCTTCTTAGAAGGGAAAACATGAATGTTACATTTTCCATGCACCCAGTTCTAGACAATGAAATTTCTGGACTTACTGAATGCTGTACTAAGTGTCTTGCCGAGTGGGAAAACTTTAATATTAACTTTTACATTATACAAAAGATCTGGAACATGCTACACCTTGTTTAGTAAATGTATTTCAAAGAGAGAAAAAAATGTGCTACATTTTGCATGTATACAATAATTTCAACACATGCGCCACATTTTCACACGAAATTTTATGGTCGTTGGTTACATTTTGAATGTAACCATCAGAACCAGGTAAAAAATAATACATTTCACCTACATGATCCGCTTGAAATGAAATGATATTGAAATTTAGAATTTGATTTTTCAAAACGATTAATAAGTGTACCTAGCTTAGACGGGAATATGTTACACTCAACATGTACGTAATAAACTTTCCTGATATGCCAGACGTCATAACGTGATTGTCTTGATAAGAAAGAAGTCTTAAGAGCTCTAATATGCTGGTACATAACAAAAACAAAACCTGAATTGTAACATATCATGGGAGCCTCTTGCTTAAGAGGAAAACAGCCACTGCAAATTACGTCTCACAAGTACTGTGAGGAGATTTGTAGCTCGCGGATTGGTCGGTGCAGCGACTGCTTCTTCCCATCTACCTCCAAACTCTGGAACTCTTTTCCTCCTTGTCTTTCATAATTCTTATAACCTATCTTTCTTCAAAAAGCGGATCTTTCGTCATCTCAGGGCCTTATCCTGCCATATCTCTAGGTCCTCAATACTTGGACTATTCTTGCAGGCCGTCCTTTTCCTTTGTGTATCATTACCTCATTTCCGCCTTGTCCGTAACCTTTCTCTTTTCCTGTCTAAATATTTCCTTCGTGCCCGGGTCTTTATTGATGAGGACAGTTTTCTTGTCTGTCCCAGTGTCTCTTTCATAAAAAAAAAAGTACCGAATATGGATCATCGTATTTTGAGTGTCTTGCTTGGAATAGACATAATCCTAATACTTTCCACGTCTTCAGCAGAGTTCATTAACATGTATCAAAATTACACAGATTATTTTACCTGCACAACAGAAGAATATTACTGAATATCACTGTATATAAATAGCTTTTGGACACAGCCCATCATAACAAGAGTGTCATTCACAACATGGATATATTACTACGCTTGAAACAGTAAAAACATTTCTGAGACATCCAATATGTTGCAATGGGTAATTGAACGGAGACAAAACTTTTAAATTCAACAAGTATATTCCACTTTGGAAACATGGGAAATATGTTACAATGACTCAGTCTAGAATATTTTTGTTTTACATGTATAACAGATTTTTTGGGCAATATAACTCCTAGTAACTCAAGGGTACAGAATACACATATTATGTTTTTCCTTTACGTTATACCTTATGCGGTGGGTCTCTTGTTCAGCATGGAAACATACGCATTTTATACACATACACGTCTAGACTGATGGAGGACATGAGGGAGTGTGACATAATGGAGGAGGACGCTGGGAAAAGGGTGATTTTTCGGCACCATATTTTCAAAAGTGACTCCATGATGAATGTCAACCTACTGATGTAATATAACTACTTTAAGAGGAGAGGGGGGGGGTGGCACTCTCTTGGCACTGTAGAATCTTTTGGTCTCTCTTTGTGTATGAATGCCATCAACTGAATCCTGGATGACGCTCAGGTGAATCATAAAGTCTTTGACAATGTATATTTTTATGTCAAGCCATGACTAGAAGTTAAAAGTATGCATTTACAAGGCATGATATATTTATTGATGATTGGTGATTCGGTTTTACGTCTTGCGAAGGACTTGTTTTGGCATGTGTAATCGTTACCCTGAGTGTATGCCCTTACTAGCCTCAGTCCGTGACGGGGCGCGAACCCTCGACCTGCCGACACAGAGTCGCGGACGCTACCATTTAGCCACGGAGACTGCATGATATATTTATTCATTCTGTTTAATCAGTCATTTATACATTTGGAAATGGATGGGTTTTGTTCAAATGAGCAATTTAATGTCGTCTGTGGCTTAGTTCATAATGGCTTCAATGTGCAAAGCAAAATTTACAACAAATCATATAGATTATTATCTCCCATTTTAAAATCAAATGAGTCTGCGGGAATAGCCTGCAAAAGACTTGTTCATACACTTTTTGGATGATGCCTAAATTTTTCATACTGTTCAAGTTGATTTACAAATATGTGTAATATTACGAAAAAATAAAGAAATTAATTACATTTTAACAATTGCAGTTTTCTTCCAAAGAATGAGAGGCTGGTGTTTATATATGTTTTGTGCATTCTAAGGTCAAGAAAAGGTATCAAAGCTGAAGACTGTTCATAAGCATATCTTCAAAGCATACTTTTAGGATCAGATTTTTTAGTGGATGAAAAATTTGACAATAAGTACAAGATTATATAAGGTTGTATTGTCCGAGTTGCAATACAATAATTTTTATTTATTTTCTTATCCAGAAATAGGCCTATTGTTATTTTCTTTTATAAGTACACACCATAAGAACAGTTGTATTTATTAGCTGTTATCCTATTTACCTTATGAGGGAGTTTGCGGTTGGTGGAGAAAACACAAAAAATCAGTGTTGATTTATATCACAAAAATTCAATATGAATAAATTAATATATTTTTCTTATATATATATATATATATATATATATATATATATATATATATATATATATATATATATATATATATATATATATATATATATATATATATATATATATATATATATATATATATATATATATATATATATTATTATTTTATTTTTTTTTTTTTTATTAAATCGTTATTTTTTTCCAACCCTGGTGTATAGTTGAATGGGTTGTTCAATGCAGTGGTAAGGGAAGAACCGGCAAGAGTGCTAGGCAAGAATACAAAGTTATGAAAATTAAGAAATTTCCATTTGCGAATGACACTGGTGATGGCTGATTTTGAAAAGAAACTGAAGCATCTCATGTCTATTTTTGTAAGGATGTGTGAGAGAAGGAAGCTACGGTGAATGTGGGTAACAATAAAGTAATGAAGATGCACATGGTATGTTGATAAAGGTAGACTGAATATGTGAGTGAATGGTGAGATAGTTGAGGAAGCTGAGAGTTTACAATATGTAGGTTTGCATATAGCAGTGAATGAATGTGGGTGCAAAGGTCTATGAAGGATGAAGGTATGATGATAATTAGTCAATTGGAGTTAATGCACACAAAAAGTTATATGGAGTTATGAATGTGCAGAGAAATAGGTATTTAGGCTAAAAGAGAAGAGCGCATGAAAGAGTGATGATGGCTATTACACCCAATGGACCAGAGATATGGACTGAAAGACCTAGAAAAAAGAGGAATAAACGTAATGGAAATAAGGAATTTGAGGATTATGACACGTATGTCAAGAAAAAATAAAGATAAGAATAGGTGTAGAGAGATAAGAAGTAGATGACGCAAGTCAATAAAGGATTTTCAGTGCTATACACATGGATGCGTGGATACAGCAAGGGTTGTCATGCAGTAGTGCTAACCTCCTAAAACTGTCTGGTCTAAAGGGAGATATTTGCATGCTTACACAGAGGGTGACCCAAGGTGTGTGTTGGAGGGAACTGTAGCGACCCTTGATCACGAAGGTGCTAAGATGGGAAAGATGGGTGAATGGATATTTTAGTGGCTGGGTGTGCACTGTAACTCAGCCATCCTCATTCCAAGGGGGACTAGGTCTATTGCATTCGTATATAAAAATTCTTAACCTCGGAGAGAGAAGGTAAGGGATACACTGCTCCTTAAGCCCCCCCCCCACACACACACACACACAGACCTTCAAGAATGCAAAAGACCTTCAAGAATGCAAAGAAGTGTTCATTAGACGATACAGAACACAGGAAGAGATGGGAAAGATCAAAAACTTGTTGCAAGAGGCAAGAAGGTTAAATGATGAAAGAAATGAAGAAGAGAAGAAAAATTTTCGTTACGGAATACTTCCAGACAAAGGGGAGATAAAGAAGATAATGACAGAAGATCAGGGGATGGGGCCTCATTAAGATTGTTATACACAAATGCTGATGGATTAGCTGGTAAGGCAGTAGAATTAAAAGATAGGATTCACAACAGTAAGGCAGATATAGTAGCAATTACAGAGACTAAGTTGAGTGAGGACATAAACAGTGTCACAGTTTTTCCTAAGGGCTTCAGAATACTAAGGGTCGAAAGATCTGAGAGGACTGGTGGAGGGATAGCACTGCTCATAAGTGAGAGGATTCAAGTTGAAGAAATAAACTTGGCTATAGAAAGTGAGTTCAGGGAATTTCTTGTTGCTCGCATAAATACTGGGTCAGAGAGCATTATAATAACTGTTGTATACAACCCACCAAGGAACCAAAATAGGCTTGAAATTTATGAGGAAAGTCATATAGGTACGATTGAAGTCATAAACTCAGTTGTTAACATGGCGCGGGAGAAAAAATGTAGGATTTTGATTATGGGAGACTTTAATCATAAAGAGATAGATTGGATAAATCTTGACCCACACAGTGGTGAGGACTCCTTTGGGGCAAGATTCCTAGATTGCGTACAAGGGAATTTCCTACACCAACATGTAATGGAACCAACAAGAGCCAGGGGTGGGGACGAGCCATCACTACTTGATCTGGTGTTCACAGATAATGTGTTGGATATTGAAAATATTGAGTATGAACCACCAATTGGAAAGAGTGACCACTGTGTGTTGTTGATGGAGTATATCATTGAAGACATTCTTCCTGAGAGTAGAGGCACTGAGGACATGAGGAGGAACTATCAGAAAGGAGATTACATCAAAATGAATGAGCTTTTTGCAGTTATTGACTGGAGAACCTTATTTTACAACAAATCTGTACAAGAAATGTATGACATCTTTTGTGAGAAATATGGGAAGATAGTAGATTGCTGCATACCTGTCACCAAAGTAGGTGTAATTCATGCCAGAGAGAAATGGTTCGATAATGGGTGTAAAAGAGCTAAGGAGTGGAGAGACAAATGCTGGAAAAGGTATAGGAGGAGAAAAAACATAAATGCCTGGCAAACCTACAAAAGAGCAAGAAATGACTACCTAAGTAAAAGGATAGAGGCAGAGAAAGATTATGAGAGGGACATCACCAGGAAGGCTAAAGAAAATCCCAAGCTTTTCCACAGCTTTATCAGAGGAAAACTGAAGGTAAAAGAACAGGTTTTAAGGCTAAAGAGAGCGGATGGAAGCATCACTGAGACGGACGAAGAGATCTGCAAAGAATTGAACAAGGAGTTTCAGTCAGTATTTACAGTAGAAAATACCCCACCCCCTCAGATTGCAGTGATAGAAGCTCAAGGGCCGGTATTAGAGAACATCAACCTTACAGCCACAGAGGTATGCAAAGCGCTGATGGATTTAGATGTTCATAAAGCTACAGGTCCTGATGACATATCCCCTCATGTGCTTAAAAAATGCGCAAACACAATATCAGTGGCACTAAGTATCATATTTAAGGAGTCATTGGAGTCGGGGGAGATTCCAAGATGCTGGAAACAAGCAAATGTGATACCTATCTTCAAAAAGGGAAGGAGGGATACGGCTCTGAACTATAGACCAGTTTCCTTGACCAGCATAGTTTGCAAACTTATGGAGAAACTACTAAGGAAACATATCTCTCTTCACTTGGAATCCTTCAACTTTTTGTCAGTGAGGCAACATGGCTTCAGAGAAGGAAGATCAACAGTAACAAACTTATTAGAATTTTATGATGAGGTAAGCCAAATCTTACAGGAAAGAGAGGGCTGGGCAGATTGCATATTCCTAGACTTCCAGAAAGCGTTTGACACTGTTCCACATGGGAGACTTATTAAGAAGCTGCAATCAATGGCTAGAATAGGTGGAAATGTCTTGGAATGGATAAAAACTTACTTAGAAGGAAGGGAACAGAGGGTTAGAGTAAGACACTCAGTGTCTGAATGGAGAAGAGTTAGTAGTGGAGTTCCACAGGGTTCAGTTTTAGGGCCACTTTTGTTCCTTGTATATGTAAATGACCTACCAGAGTCTGTAAATTCATTCATGAATATGTTTGCAGATGATGCAAAGATTGTGAAGAAAGTAAAAAACGAGAACAATGGTAGAGAACTTCAGGAGGATCTAAATAATCTGCATGAGTGGTCAGAAAAGTGGCTAATGAAATTCAATACCTCAAAATGTAAGGTAATGAGAATGGGTACAAGTGCAAGAAGGCCCAAGCTTGACTACTCGGTGGCTGGAGTACAACTTCAAGAGACAGAAAATGAGAGAGATCTAGGAGTAAACATATTGGCAGATTTGTCTCCAGAAATACATATAAATGGCATAGTAAGGGCAGCATATGCATTCTTATCAAATGTAAGGGTAGCCTTCAGGCACATGGACAAGGAAATGTTCAGAAATATTTATGTAACCTATGTGAGGCCAAAACTCGAATATGCAGCCCCCTTTTGGAATCCGCACTTGAAAAAGCACATAGCTAAGCTTGAAAAAGTTCAAAGACATGCCACGAAACTGGTGCCAGAAATACGCAATCTCGGTTATGATGAGAGGCTGAGGGAATTAGACTTGCCATCACTCGAAGCTAGAAGAGTAAGGGGGGATATGGTGACAGTCTTTAAATTCCTTCATGGTTATGATAGAGTGGATAGGGATCGATATTTCGATATGGCTGGCTCTAGAACTAGAGGTCATAGTTTGAAGCTTCGTAAGAAAACTTGTTTGCAGGATGTAAGGAAATACTTTTTCAGTGTAAGAGTAGTTGATAATTGGAATTCGCTAAGCGAGGAGGTAGTTAATGCTATCTCAATCCATAGTTTTAAAGACAGGTATGATAAGTATCACTAAGTCTAAAAATGGAACCGATCAGGAGACGGGAAGATACGAGCTTTGGGCTCTTTCCCGTAAACACAATTAGGTAATCACAATTAGGTAATCACACACACACACACACACACACACATATATATATATCAACACTGAATATTCTTGGATATTCATTACACACCTCTTATTATCCCTTCACATCTGACAATTCATTACACTCTCCATCTCTGTTACTTTTTACTTAATGTATTCTTCGTGCCCAGGCTCGGTGGGGGCTGTTTTATTTTATTTTTTTTTTTGGCCCGTCCTGGTGTCAATCATAAAATATATATATATATATATATATATATATATATATATATATATATATATATATATATATATATATATATATATTATATATATATATATATATATATATATATATATATATATATATATATAAATATATATATATATATATATATATATATATATATATATATATATATATTATATATATATATATATTCCCCTTTATAAGGGGGGGGGTGCCTGCGTCAATGCAAAATAACATTATTCTTTGCGGGAAATGCAGACGAGGGGTTTCTCAGTTTCCTCGTTTTGCCCCATTTAGTCGACTGTTACGACACGCAGGGAAGTATGGAGGTAATATTCTTGCCCTCCTACCTCAAAAAGTCCGGTCAGCAAATTGATCATGAATTTCAACTTAAGATAAGTGCAACTGCTCTGCAGAACGATAATATATCATACCCATCACATGACGGCACTGTATAGAAGCTTCTTATGCGTGAATTTAACCTAAAGTAAGTTAACCTCTCCTAAACTAGCCGAATATAACCAAATCTAACGTTTTTACAAATCAAGTAGTCTTATAAGTTAATCTTAAGACCAAATTTTCCAGACTGAATTTTTCATATGAAATTTTCTATGACTAAATATTCAGTCCATCTTATTTAAGAGCTTGACGATAGAGGCTCGCGGTTTACGTAAGCTTGCACACCCACCTAGACTTCATAAAATTTAATTATTTTCTTATATTACTCTTATTAAGTTGATGGAGATGCGGGTTTTGGATGTGAATCACTTATATAAGTGAATGGTTCCCATTGAAACCAAATTTGCTTATTTTTTAAGTATTAAAATAAAGAAATAATATAGCTGAAAGCGATAACTCAAGGGATATCTAAGAATCTAATTACTTACCGGTATATAAATACATCCATTATGTATATATATATATATATATATATATATATATATATATATATATATATATATATATATATATATATATATATAAAGATAACTACTCTACATAAAACTAAATATATACGTTTCATGGTTCTTCTCCACCTACTCTTTATTTTTTTTTTACTTCCACAGCAATGATCTTCCCATTATTGCAAGTATAAAGCACATAACTTGACAGTTCTTTATATATATTGAACCTATGTAATCTGTACATAATTATCTAATACACTGATAAAACTCTTAGAGAGAGAGAGGAGAGAGAGAGAGAGAGAGAGAGAGAGAGAGAGGAGAGAGAGAGAGAGAGAGAGAGAGAGAGAGAGAGAGAGAGAGAGAGAGAGAGAGAGAGAGAGAGAGAGAGAGAGAGAGAGAGAGAGAGAGAGAGAGAGAGAGAGAGAGAATTTTTTTTAGCTTTTTTTATAATGCTGCAGCGTATAGCAATAACCATTCTCCCTCTTATATTTAGAAAAAGAAAAAAAATATATTAAAAATAGGTATATAGAAATAGGGTTAAAGAATAAAGAAAATGGAAATAATAAGACAAAAGAAAAAAATAAAGTAAAAATGGTGCTGAACATAATGCAGGATTAGCTGTACCGTTTTAGTGTAGTGATTTTAGGAGATGAAAAGTCTATGATCAAAGATACTTTATGCAGCCACGCTTTGAAAGTGATAAAGATGCTCTTGCTTTCATTAACACCACGAAAAAAGGATCTCTTCCATTTATAAGCAGATTAATTACGTATGTTTATCTCTCTATCTATCAGCCTGTCTATGTAAAACACGCACACACACACACACACACACACACACACACACACACACACACACACACACACACACACACACACACACACACACACACACACACACACGTGACTAAAAAGATAACCGCGCATCATACATTTTCATTTTATATTCTATCTTTGTACTTCACTGTATGTACTATGCCGACTGGCTTGCCCCTGTGAATTTCAAAACTGGAGGTAGTGAAGGTATTATTATTACTGGCCGAATCCATGCAAATGTCTACGGTGAGGCCATAGAATCTTGAGCTATCTTCATCACCCGCGGATCGCCAAGAGATTGGCCAAAATGAATTCTGGGTGACTGACAATTTGAAGCAGGGCTATGACAACGTCCATACGACATCTGGCTCTATTGCACCAGGAAAACTCCCAGAGAGGCAGGAAAATCATTAAAGAATCATGCAGAGAGCGACGAGGAAGTAATGCAAATGTTGCGCTAAAAGATCACTGAACACCGGCCAAAGACTTGTGAATCGGCAGTTGGCTATTAAGTACTGCCTTGTGAGAATGGATGAAGGCTTTTCACACTATTCCAAAGCCAATGAAATCAGCTGTAACTGTTGAGGATCCCCTTTGGTTGTGACTTTTGTTTCAATATGGGGAAAATTACTACCTTCACCTCTGCCCAGGTGACGAATTCTTCATCCGGAACGTTCGGCGTCTTAGTTTTCAGAATGACAGGACTAGACACTGAGTCGGATAGGAAAAGATCTGAGCCATTGTAAGATTCCAACAAGTGTTTCGGGTTCCAAGTTGCATCCGAATTTTTTTGTGCATCGTTGTGGGGCGCCCCTTGTGGGTAATCAAGGAAGAAGGACCGAACTGAACATCAGCATACTTTTGCACAATGATTTTGGATAAAAAGTGATCAAGTTCTTGAAAGAGTCTGAAAACACATTGGATCCTGACGATGGGTGTTATCTCCATGACAGTGCTCCATGATTCCGCCCTAATGAGACGCAAAAGCTGATGAATGACTCTGCAATTGATTTTTTCTATCGAACTGAATGGCCTGGAAGCTGACTGGACCTCGACCCCGCTGGACACAGTGGTGCCATCTTGAAAGACAAAGTGGAGGTTAAAATGATAAAAGAACTTAATCTGATCAGTATTCAAAATACAAGCTTGGGAGACAACTGCAGGATGTGTTGAAGGTTTTGATTTAATGCCCTGATCATACCCCTCAAGACTGCAGGCTGTGCAAGCCACAGAAGGCTTCTACATTAAATATACCAGGCATGTTTAGTTCTCTTTTGCTTCAGCAATATATTAGTGTAATAAATAGTTCTAATATATTAGTTTATGTTTTTATAACCCTCTAGCAAAAGTGATATGTACCACCCAGTGTGTGTGTGTTTATATATATATAAATATATATATATATATATATATATATATATATATATATATATATATATATATATATATATTATATATATATATATATATATATATATATATATATATATATATATATATATATATATTATATATATATATATATATATATATATATATATATATATATATATATATATATATATATATATATATATATATATATATATATATATATATATATATATATATATATATATATATATATATATATATATATATATATATATATAATATATATATATATATATATATATATATATATATATATATATATAATGCATTTCTGCATAAGTTGAAAGTAAAACTATTTTAAAATATACTGAATTAATCTAGTTGAGAGATAAAAACGAATTCTCAACAATAAGCAGATCACAGAGCTCTATAGAATATGTTAGGATAGGATATTTAAATGAAGCCATGCTAAAATGCACGCCAGTTTCATAGATAAGCGAAAAAAATAGCAATTTTAAATTCTCTCAACAGTTGCCTCTGACAGGTTCATCGTATCCCACACATATAATATATATCAAATTATTGTAGCTACCTATATATTAAGCGTCGTGAGAAAAAAAATAACTATGATCAGAGAGTTTACCCTGTGGTTTTATAGTCTTCTTTTCTCATTAATACCCAAATAACTACTTCTCATCACAATTCCACTTAGACATTTAGATCTACTCGTTTTCTTAACCCTGTAACTCACCTCCGCCTCCACTCCTTCATTCATTGCTTGTTGCGATCCCAGATACTTAAAACTCTTAATTTTCTCAAGTAATATCCCTTTCATTCTCATGTTAAACCTGCCACCAATAACATTCCTCATACATCTAAACATGCCCCTACAATTTTTTCAATGCCTTAAGTTTCTCTTCAGAATCAGCCACCAACATCATCTCATCCGCAAAGATGACTAATTCAATCCTCTGCTTAGCGCTCTAAGCCTCCTGGCTAGTGTAGTGGTAACGCGCTGGCCTCGCATTCGCGAGGTCCACGGGTTGAGTTCTAAAAAACATGTGCGTCTTAACGGTTATCGAAAAATCAGAAGACCATGTTGTTTCAGCCAATACGTCTGTCTCAACCTTAAAGCTAATATTTCTTAAAGGGCATGTCTGTTTCCACCATTAATCGACAAAACTGCCAATCAAAAAGCTCTAAAGCATGTTAGTTTCAAACCTCAACTGTCAGCTAAAATGTCTTAAATAATTCAATATTTGATCAAGAATTTCTTTTGGGTCTATCTCAATCACAGACCGATTTTTTCTTAAAAAAGCAAGCTTTCTTTCAATTGGCAACCAAGAAACTCTAAGCAGCATGCCTGTTAAAATCGTCAACCAAGAAGTTTAAAGAAAAAAGGCATGTTTTCTTCTACCATCAAATGAGAGGTTCAGAAAGAGCGTGTTTG
>JAXCGZ010014049.1:32500-38354 GCA_037179515.1 Halocaridina rubra | reverse complement strand
CTTTGGCCTTGTATTTAATGATAATAATAATAATAATAATAATCCTTTATTCCAATGTACATTGGGTATTTAAATAAGATACATATATATTCCAGATAGACATCTGTGGTGTACGATATAGACATACTAAAACAAGCAAATCATAAAGATGAGTGTACCATTAAAATTTACAAGTAAAATCTTCCTTTAAGAGCAACTTCTTAAGATTATATTTAAAAGTATACACTGAACCAGCATTTTTTAGTTCTCTGGGAAGCTGATTATATAAATGAGGTCCACGAATGTTTATATCTCTTGAGCCAATATCAGTTTTAGACCTTCGTACTAATAAATCTTCCCCTTGACGGGTAGTTAACCCGGTAACTGAGCTTACTGTAGAAAAATTATACAAGCAATCAGGAATATTGTTTCTTAGTATATTAAAAACAAAGGTACATATATCAAAAACATATTTATCTCTAATCTTTATCCATTCTAGATCTTTTAAAACAGGAGAGATGTGCTCGTATTTTCTTACATTGCCAACAGCCACTCGTGCTGCAAAGTTTTGTAACTTTTGTATTCTTTGTAATTGAGTCTTATTGGTACATCCCCAAACTTTGAGACAGTAATTAATTAAACTCATAGCTAAGGACTGGACAATTATTATACGAGTTGATGTTTCAAATGAGTCTTTTACCCTATTTAGATATATTAGAGTACCCATTACTTTTTTATAAATTTCATCTATATGCATTTCAAAATTCATGTAACGGTCAAAATAGACACCTAGGTTCTTTACCGAGTTCATTGGCTTAATGATATTACCGTTAAAATTTATATGAAGATTGTCATCAACTTCTGATAATAATTGTCTGGATCCGATAAGAATAGATTGGGTTTTAGTTTCATTAAGTAACAGACCATTTTTTAGAAAGTAACGTTTAGCCATATACAAAATTTCTTCTGCTCTACGAATAATATTTTCTAAATCATTAATTTCTCCTTCAATTAAGATTTGAGTATCGTCAGCATATTGAATGACATAACAGTTAGGTAAATATTTTACTAGATCGTTTACATATATTAGAAAAAGTATAGGTCCTAGGATCGATCCCTGAGGGACCCCAAACAATACCTTCTTGCGACTTGAGACTACATCTTTTATTCTGACTGACTGGTAGCGGTTTTTTAAATAGTTCTCGAACCAGCTTGGGTCAATGTTCATTTTTTTGCATTTTTCTAATAGAGTGGTATGGTGTACACTATCAAAAGCTTTAGAAAGATCGAGTAGTAGTAGCAATGATATTTTCTTATTATCTATATTTTTGTATATTTCATCTGATATTTTCAATAAGGCAGTTTCAGTTGATAATTTTGGCCTGAAACCGTGTTGACTTTTTGCAATAAGTTTATTTTTTTCAAGAAACTCACTTAACTGATTTGCAACAATCTTTTCAAGTATCTTTGATAAAATTGGTAGTAAAGAGATTGGTCTATAGTTAGAGACGTCGTCAGGATTTCCATTTTTAAAACCAGGAATTACATGGGGAGTTTTCCATAAATCTGGGTAGATATTGGTAACTATGGAAGTATTGATTATTACCGTCAGATAATAAGCTATTACAAATAATGAATCTCTAATAAAACGAAAACAAATTCCATCTGATCCATATGCATTAGAGTCTTTCAGATTTTTTATTACTAAGATTACTGTATTACAATCTACTGTAGTAGGGTTAAAGACATCATTACTTCTATTGAATGCACTATGTTCTTGAACATTATTATTATTATTACTACCATCATCACTATTATCATTACCATTACTACCACCATCATTATTATTTACACCATTATGAACATTTCTATTATTATTACTACTACCATCATCATTATTATTATTATTACCACCATTACTATTATTGATTTCATTTATTATTTCTTTTTTTGTTTTTTCAAAGGTTTTTTTCCCCACTTCAGCGAAAAAATTATTGAACTCTTCTGCTTTAGCACTTACATCTACCTCATCGGGTATAATTGATATGTTACTACTTTTATTACAGTTATTGGAAAGCATGGTTTTAGCAATTTTCCATGTATCAGAGATATTGCCTTTAGCGTTTTGAAATTCATTTTTGTAATACTGTTTCTTACTGTTACTTAATAATGATTTTACTTGTTTCTTATGCTCTGTAAACTTTTCTCTTAAAGGGATATTATCTCTTTGTAGCTTTACTTCATTTTGTAGTTTGTCTCTTTCTTTCATAATGTTTTTTATGTCATCTGTTATCCAAGGAGCGGGGGGACGAAATATTTCTCTTGTCACGAGTGGTGCACATCGATCTATACATGATGATAGGACACTGGTTAAAATTCTTACTTGTTTATTGATATTATCGGTATATAGAATTTCATTTAATTTATGTACTTCATTCATAAGTAAACTACAAAGTAATTCTTGTGAATAATTTCTTAAGCATCTGAATGTTTTAAAGATTGGTTGTCTCTTTGGTTTGCGAATATTTAGGGACGTTACAATTTCCTCGTGGTCTGCTATAGGGCTTGGCATTACGTCACACTTAGTTATCATATGTTTGGAGTTTGTTATTACTAGATCGATTTGGGAAACTGAAGTGGGAGTGATTCTAGTTGGTTTATTTATAATCTGTTCTAGATTTAAATTCTTAATAAGTCTACTCATTTTATTTTCTCTTTTTAGTTGATCATCATTAAAATCGCCATATATAAAAACTGGTTTGTTTTTTAAAATTATCTCCTTAAAAACGTCCAAAATATAGCTAAAGGAGGTTACCGAGGCTTTGGGGTGGCGGTACACGCAGCCTATGATAATAGAAGGAAACTTTTTATGTTGGACAGAGATCCATTTATCTTCCACTCCTTCGTGCTTCTCAGTTTCAAGATTTAGTTCAGTGGCCTTCAAATAATTTTTAACATATAAACATACACCTCCACCTCTACCACTGTCATAGCGATAAATATTATATGAAGGAATATTAATAAATGCATTATTAATTGACGGATACAGCCATGATTCGCTAATGCAAAGAACATCAATATTTTCTTGTACAAGCTTATGTTCAATTTCTAGTATATGGGATAACAGGGATTGTGCATTTATATGTACGACAGATAATCTATCATTATATTTACAAGTAACTTTCACATCGACAGCAGTAACAGCAACAGCAGGAGACGAGGTATTACCATGTTTCATTGGGGTGGTATCCATAGTCATAGTTGTAGTTTCGACTGTATGATTCTGCTGGGAATTCATCAATGGAGTCTCCATTTTCCACGCCATTGGTTATGCCTTGTATTGCGGGTGCTCTCTATGTTTATTCGCATATCTTGGGTGGAGAATATGCAGTAAAATCTGCATAAAACTGGCATTGAGGCATGGAGGGAGAAGGACGAAGGCATCTCTTTACATGTAAGCCATACCACCATCTGTATCTATATAACGAAAAATTTGCTGAAGTCATCATTTAGAGGTCGATAGCATTTATTTATTTTTTTTAATTAAATGTTTTCCACATGGTTGATCACTTTGATGCATGATATACTAAATTAAAATAAGGAAGTTATTTTAGAAATCAACGGAGAACAGCACCTTAAATATTGTTAAATAAATGCGGTGTTTTTTCTGTTCTTAGGTCAATATTAGTTTTCCCCAACTCGTTGGGACAGATACATTAGCTTATGTAAAATAGAAACGTCTTAATATACTTAGGTATTTGTTACTTGGACGATTTTTTGTTACGCATCTCGGGTGTATGATGAACGTAATTACATAAGGCATCGTATCAATTGAATGATAATATCTATAAAAAAAAATTGTACTTTCTCTAACTTTTCTTTGTTTTATAGGTTTTGGAGAGGCATCTGTATACTTTCATTATTTTTTTTTTTTTTTTTTTTTTGTAAGCCATGATGGGTAGCTCTAGAATTCCATTCATAAACAGGCGTCTTTCATACAACTTTCGAATGGAGTTTCTTATGGATAACTTATCACTTCATTTCCATAAATTCCTTTTTTATTCTCGTGGATAAAGATGGCTTTCCGGAGGGAGGGGGGGGGGGTGATGAAGCCTTTTAGGATGTTGCCGAGGAAACTTCTTTATCAGCCTCCAAACTCTGTTTATTCAAGCGCGAAAAAGTTCTTCAAATGTTTGTTGTGGATACTGAAGCGATGGTAATGAGCAGGAAAGAGAAAAATCTGAATTCTTTTTGGAGGGGGGAGCAAAATATTATTACATTATGATTAGTTATAGAAGAGAATATAAATCTCGATATTAAAATCTGAACGTCAAGAAATATGTAATATCACCTAAACGTATTACTCCTAGCGTGAGGCTTCCCTGATATTTAATCGGATATGATATTATTTTTTTAGGTAGTCATATTCTATTAGTAAATTAGATACTCTGTTATATTGATATGATTGCTACGGTTTTTTCTCGCTTTGTTAAAATTAAATGTTCTCAGAAAATAAAACTTCGGATATCACAAGACAAACACGCAATTGGAGTAATTCCTAAATCAGTAAGCTCTGTATATGTGTGTGTGTGCGGGTGTGTGTGTGTGTGACAGAGAGAGAGAGAGAGAGAGAGAGAGAGGAGAGAGAGAGAGAGAGAGAGAGAGAGAGAGAGAGAGAGAGAGAGAGAGAGAGAGAGAGGGAGAGAGAGAGAGAGAGAGAGAGACTGATTTTACCCTTCAGTTATTTTGGAAAGCTCCAAGACTTGCTACAAAACTAGTGGTAGAAATACGCAATCTCAATAAGGCTGAAGGAGTTACTTATCACAAATCGAAGGTAAAAATGGAAAATGGCAATGGTTTTGATTAAGGAAGTGCATACACAAGCACACAAACACACACACACACACACCAAGGTGGTTGAGAATGTTCCTTCTACTAGACGTGATTGTGTGACCCGACAATTGTTGTATGTTTGTGAAGGATTTAGTAAGACAGAAGCAGTTTCTCTCCGTCAGTTTTAATCTTATTTTACCTGGTTTCCTTTGACCACTTACGGTGTGCGATTAAGGAGATGCCTGAATAATACATTGCTATGTTAAGTCGACGAAGCAGTTTAGATAAAGTGGCAATACCGACCCAAGTGAGTCTGGAAATAAGGTGACTGCAGTCTCCAATCATGCAGGCCAACTTCCTTAAGTTTATCCCTTGTTCGACCCAAAAATTATATACACCTTAAGAACGAGCTTTGTTCACGTGTCGCTGTCTTTTTATGCATTAGCTAGTGTGATGTGTAACAAAAATAAATGCTCTGGAGCTCTTGCTGATTGGCAATTGTTAATCTTTTTTGTAAGAAGATTTTCTCTCGTACACCTTCATGGTTTTACCTTTTGGAAGGTTTCTTATGATGAACTGCATATAGGATGTTTTTCAAGACAAGTTTCTTGGTTTATTCGACATTTTTCATAACCATGTATTTAAATTTGTGAAGTGATAGTGCTGTATTTTTTATATAAATGTTAAATTAGTATTAATATGATTATATATTTGGGTGTAGTTCAAATTGTATTAGAGACGCCCACTCATTAGTTCACCAGAATGTCTTGACTCTGGTTTTGCCCTGTTGTGACATTTCATCATAAATGTAATTTTAAGATTAAAGATATATATATATATATATATATATATATATATATATATATATATATATATATATATATATATATATATATATATATATATATATATATATATATATATATATATATAGCGGTAGACTCCCTTCAAGAATCTTTGAATTAAATGTATATGAGTAATTACCTTCACATTTCGTAATGCTTTTAATTCTAGCGAGGTGAAGATGCTGTGTATCTTTACA
>JAXCGZ010014049.1:25000-27500 GCA_037179515.1 Halocaridina rubra | reverse complement strand
ACATCTATAGGTATACGCCAAGGAGCTCCTACGAGCTGCATTTTGTTTGTCATTTATATGGATAAAATGGTGAGAATGATTAAAGAAAGAGTGAGATTTGATGTTTTTTGGGAAATTTACATACTCTTTTAATGATGGATGACACGGTAATTGTAAGTACATCTCGTGAAAAGTGTATATCAAAACTTGAGGCTCTATTAGATTATTGTAATGCTTATGGTATGGTGATTAATGAAAATTTTCAGAAGACAAAGTATTTTCTTGTTAATGGAAAAGACAGAGATAAAGAATCAATAGTGATAAACAACATAAAAATAGATTATTGTAAAAAGTATTTGTACTTAGGTGCATGGTTTACTGATGATGCAAATATGCACTCAGTACTTAAACAGCATGAAATCGATGGTACGGCAACAGTCAATAAGTTTAGTATATTCTGTATAAATAACATGAGTATGCCCTATGCATATAAGGTTAAAGTTTTTAAAGCTGCTTTGAGTTCTTCACTTTTGTATGGCTCTGAGAGTTGGTTCACAAGTAATTTAGCTTGCATGGAAAAACTTTATAACAGGGCAGTAAAGTGTTTATTGGGAGTGAGAAACAACACTCCAATATCCTTATGTTTAATAGAAAGTGGTTTGGAAACTTTAGTACATGAAGTTAATGAAAGAAGAAGGGGATTTTTAACCAAAAAAATGCAACAGGTTAACAATGAAGAACCTTTCTATGTGGTATTTGACATCTGCAGACGGGAAAATACACCTGGTTATCAATTCTTGAATTCATATATTACAAATAATGTGGAAGCTTCTTCTCTAAGTGGAATATAAACTGTAATATTGAATAAACCCGAAAGTGCCACAAAATATCTTACATATAGACAAATTTTAAATAATCAGCTGACAGTACATAAAGTGTATAGTAGCAATGAGTTTGTACCAGATTATTTGCGAGTTGCATTCACAAGGTTAAGAGTAATGTCTCATGAGTTGCGTGTAGAGACTGGAAGGTGGAGCAGAACACCAAGAGAAATGAGAGTATGTGCTTGTGATCAAGTGGCAATTCAGAGTGAGGAACATGTGCTAATTGAGTGTCCTTTCTCACAACCAGTGAAACAAAAATATAATATGTTAAACTATCTGAGTGTCCAATCACTTTTGAATGAAGAGCTTCATATTACCGAGTTGTGTCAGTTTATATATGAAGTACTAAAGTTGTACAGATAAGGAAGCGATTCAACCTTGTAATGAGGAAAGCAATGATTTTTTTTATGAATAGGTTAAATTGTAATAATTGGATGTAGTCTATTCTTCTAACTGTATTTCAGAATTAGGCATTAAGATATATATGATTATTTACTTTTGTTGGTAAGTTTGTGAGAATATTTGTATTGTTCTTTAGGCTAAGATTTTTTGATGGACAAAATATTGTTTCTATTACTTATGCTATTTTGTGCAAAAAGAAAAAAGAATAAATATTTTTTTTAATACTTTTGTAATATTTTGTCAATAAACTATATATATATATATATATATATATATATATATATATATATATATATATATATATATATATATATATATATATATATATATATATATATATATATATATATATATATATATATATATATTATTTTGGTGTCACTGCTGGATTCGGTGACGATGTGGAGTTTTCTTGAGGAGGTTATTGGTGACAGCAGAAATGTCTTCTTTGGATTCACTTTCTAGTTCTGCGGCAGGATCACACATGGCTAAATCTGGCAGTAGGTCGCATTTGCATCTAGTAGGGCGTCGGCCTTGGAGACATGGGCATCTGTTTCCATCTCATAGGCCTCTTTAGGGTGGTTCCAACTGAAATCTGAAAGCGCAGGATCCAGACTTCTATTTACAAATCTACCAAGTGGGGTTTGCTGCTCAAGTCTTGGAAGAGGTGGGATATGACCTGGACTTTGTGCCGGACAGTGCGAGGGAGCTGGTCTCCCGGAGACTGTTGGCTGAGGGCGATGATACTGACTGTCCTATTGGCTGCGATTGGTGTGAACCTTTGAAGAAGGTATGCTCGCAGCTTGGTGAATGGGATTTGGTCCAATTGGTCCTTCGACCAGTCCCAGACTTGGAGGAAAACATCTTCGGGCACGGCCTTGAAGACATGATCTGCCATTCTTGCAGAGGCGGAACTGGAATTTCGCCTGCCAAAACAAGGTCGAGGTATCCACCGTGGAGAACTAGGGCAGCCTAAAGGGCAAAGAGACCTGTACGGGTTTGCTGGCCATTCTGTTGAAGAGCGAGCTAGCAACAAAGTAGATACAAGACAAGACGTCATGGTTTTTTTTTAAATGATTGTGACACCATGACCGGCAAAAAAATAATAAAATAAAACAGCCCTCATCGGGTCTGGGCACGAAGAATACATAAAGTAAAGAGAAACAGAGATCAAGAGTGTAATGACTTGTCAGATGTGAAGGGATAATAAAAGATGTGTAATGAATATCCAAGAA
>JAXCGZ010014049.1:20000-22500 GCA_037179515.1 Halocaridina rubra | reverse complement strand
TATTATTATATATATTATTATTATTATTATTATTATTATTATTATTATTATTATTATTATTATTATTATTATTATTATTATTATTGTTGTTATTATTATTATTATTATTATTATTATTATTATTATTATTATTATTATTATTATTATTATTATTATTATTATTATTATTATTATTATTATTATTATTATTATTATTGTTATTATTATTATTATTATCATTATTATTATTATTATTATTATTATTATTATTATTATTATTATTATCATTATTATTAATATTATTATTATTATTATTATTATTATTATTATTATTATTATTATTATTATTATTATTATTATTTCTGTTATTACTATTGTTATTTACTCGGTTGTCTCATCACAAGAGATAAAACCTTTTTATGTTGTATAACTGCCAATAAGATTTTATGAACTGTACCAAATATTCCTTGAAGGGAATATGGAGTGGTTTTATTGGTAAGTGCTATTGACCATATAGAGACATCATCAATGGCGTACATATACTGTTGGGGTTGAATAGACCAAGAAGGTATGGAAGAATTTTACTGAAAATGCAATGCTTTTGTATCTTTCATATGTCTCTAGTTAGAACAGGTGTATAGGGTGGGAAATACTGAAAGGAATAAGAATCTTGAAGATAAATAGTAAAGCATGCATAAGATTAAGCTAAAAAAGAGGATAAAATATTATTCATGTTTTCACAAATGATAATGTGTTTGTTTGATTACCATTAAACCCTATATAGCTGAGATTCGAAAATCGAAGCCTCGAGTGATGATAGGAGAAGCTGAAATGTGAACAAAAAGACATTCAGATAGAATGTATTAATTCCTGGAATAGCTGTTAAGCTGTAAGGTTTGTTTCTGTTTTAGACCTTCAGTGGTGTAGTTTATAGTGCCTTTGCACAGTAAATATGTCTTAGGTTAGAGTCCCAGTCATAGAAAAAATATGATTCATGTTTTCACATATGGTAATGTGTTGGTTTGATTATATATGTTATTTATAAGTTTGTGTTCTCTCATCACTTTATCTATCTATCTATTTATCTATCTATCTATCTATCTATCTACCTACCCATGTATTTATC
This sequence comes from Halocaridina rubra, assembly GCA_037179515.1. Taxonomy (NCBI): domain Eukaryota; kingdom Metazoa; phylum Arthropoda; class Malacostraca; order Decapoda; family Atyidae; genus Halocaridina; species Halocaridina rubra. The sequence continues at coordinate 21,395 of JAXCGZ010014049.1, read as the reverse complement.
TATCTATTTATTTATCTATCTTTCTATCGACTTATCTATGTGTATATATAAGTGTGTGTGTGCATGTGCAAGCATGTAGTTAGAGATTGTTGTTATAGTAATAAAAATGATAATGTAGCAAGTTATATTGTTTGACGCAGTGAATAATGGAGGGCAGCTAGAAGACGAGAGACCGCGAAAAAAGTTCAATCCTTTTGAAATATTAAAGGGAGGAGCTACAGGTTATCACATACTGGCGCACATTCGGTTGCCTCTCAGATACTGTGAAGGATAGTAAGATTTTTGTCGTACTGCCGGCTTCACAATGCATTATTATTATATCGATAAAGGTTACTGTATCTAATGATTGTCATTTACATTTTGGTCTTTTCATTGAATGCAATGAATTCCTACTTCGGACAGATAAATTTATCTTTATATTTATATCCAATTTCAGCTACTTTAGACAAACAAAATTGTATCGAAATTGTGTCAATGGCATTTACGTCTTTTCATTGAATGCGTGAATATTGCAGATAATACATACATATACATGGCCTCATTCCCCATTGTTAGAAGGGTGATTGAGCCAAGAAGCACCCAATCACCATGATCCACACATAACTACGCTACTCCTCTAAGCCCCTTGGAGATAAAGGGTTGCCACATTTCACCTAGCTCCTTCCACCATGCTTGGGTCATCCACAAGCTGGGAAGGCAAGGATATTCTACAATGAGTCCCGACAGCCGCAGCTAGTTTACCTCTACCACGTCATCAATGGGCAACTCCCCTCACACACGTCCATCACAGTTCACTGAGCTAGCAGGTACTAGAAATCTCTCTGACTCGTGTCACCTCTACACAGTCTTTCTTCATTCATTTCTATCTCTTGAACGCTCTCTTCCCTGCTCCACTGACATTCCACATGCATTTAATGCCCTTTTCACGCCATCCCTCCATCTCATTCTAGGTTTTTCGTTCATCATTCATCCTTTCCATGAGTCCAAACCAACTCAGTACTCTCTGATCTAACCTATCCGACAGCTTCCTTTTAATACCCGTTCTTTGCATGACATCCTCATATCTTAGTTTATCTATTCTATATACACTAATCATACTTCAGAAACATCTCATTTCCATTATATTCAATTTCTTTCTTTCATTCTCTCTTGCATTCCAGGTCTCTGCTCCGTGTAATGCTTTCGGCACAACCACGCCTTCATATATCCTTCTATTTGCATTCATTCCCAAATACCTATTTCTCATTATACTTTTCAACCCACCAAGACATTTACTCACTTCATTCATTCTATGACTTATCTCCGCACCCACTCGTCCACTCCTTGATACATGTGACCCAGATACTTAAATCTCTCAACTTCTTCAAGCAACTCCCCATTCACTAATGCAATCAC
>JAXCGZ010014049.1:12500-15000 GCA_037179515.1 Halocaridina rubra | reverse complement strand
TTCCTCTTCCCCTCTCCCTCAATTACAAAAATAGAAAGTATTACGTATAAAAATATAATTTATGACCTTAAAGCACTAAAATATGCACATCAAATGCACAAAAGTGCAGTTGAGAACTTGTGCGTTCCTAAAGAAGGTTTCAGTTTATGGGTCAGTAGTGTTTCCATAACCAGTCTAGTAGCTATTCCAAAAGTGGCAAAGACTGTAAAATTTTTGCCCAACATTGAATGGTTACACAATATGTTATGGTCTGTAATAGCTGAATAGGGTGGTTTAGATATCGAGTCATTTATTTCTAAAAGACCTACCTCGGTGCTCAGCAATTCTAATCTTTAACTGTCGTTTACTTTGACCAGTATATGATGTATTGCAGCCATAGAGATTGCAGAGCAACGGGAATTCAGACTTTGAATTTATTATTGAATTATTTTGAATTATTATTATTATTATTATTATTATTATTATTATTATTATTATTATTATTATTATTATTATTATTATTATTATTATTATTATTATTATTATTATTTATATTATTATTATTATTATTATTATTATTATTATTATTATTATTATTATTATTATTATTATTATTATTATTTATATTATTATTATTATTATTATTATTATTATTATTATTATTTTTATTATTATTACTATTACTATTATTATTATTATTATTATTATTATTATTATTATTATTATTATTATTATTATTATTATTATTATTATCATCATCATTATTCATCCAAATTTCTAAAATCTTAAGTATGATCAGGTGCTTGTTATGGAAGAATATTTTATTATTGGGGTTAAGGATATTTATGTTATGGAAAAGATATTTGGACTTCAAGTTGAGATATACATTAATGGTTGGTGATGGGGATACCAGTACTTATAAGATCCTCAAACCTAGCTACAACGAGTTTGGTGGTGCAAAACGAAACCATTAATTATATCATTATATGTTCATGTTTGATTTATATTCATATATTTATATAGATTGATATATTGGAGCTTTTGTTAACTATTGCCGTCATACTTTAATTCATGTGATATGTATATTAAACTGCCTGCCAAGGAGCTCTTGCTCAGCAGGCTAGTGCCTCTGAATATATAGTACATATTTATTCCTGTATGTATACTAAATATTTGGCAATAAAATCTATGATTCTATGACTCTATTAAGGGGGATAAGGGGGACCAGGTTCCAGTGGAACCAGAAACTAGAAGGTATCGATGTACAGGAACAAAAGGGTATCTCCTACTTATGAGTAATAATAACACTCTTGTTTATTATTTCCACTATAGATATGTTATCACATTATGACTTAAGAATTCAGGGCAATATCTTCATTACTAAGGGAGATAAGTAGTTTCTAGCAGGAGAGATCTTTAATACCAGTTTTCCGAAAGCTTGTTTTTTTTAACTTTAAAATTATACACATCAGTAAGTTTTCATGATAAATGGTTGATTCTTGTGTTATTCTTTTTCATTTCTTGTTGTTGTTGTTTCTGTCTTTTCGACAAAGGTATTTGGAATTATACAAAAAAATATAAATGTTTCTTTTTTCACACAAAAAATCATATTTTTTTATATATTTGCAGAAAACTAAAAATCCTGTAATGAAAAAATATAAAAAGACAAATTTTTAGAATAAAGAATAGAAAATAAGTTCACAAAGTTTCATTGAAATCAGAGTAATAGCCTTTAAGATTTATTTCTTTGAAGATATGTAAAACTAAAAAAAAAAAACGTGTAATTTTCATAGAAAAAACTCCAAAAATACAATAATAAAAATATGGTAACCCCCCCAAAAAAGTTTACATTAGAAAACTGAATGTACACCAAAAATTCATCTCATCCTATTTAAAAAAAATTTTTCCCTTAGAGCCTCCCCCTTATAAATAATGACGCCTATAATGAAGTAAAAGGTATGTGTTGGCAGACTGTTAGCCTATTCTAGACGTAATGAATTTTCTAAAACTAAGCCCCAAATTGTCAGCAAAACTTCTTCCGTAAGAGATCTTAATGGTTACTGAAATGAAAAGATTGTGTTTGACAAAGTACTGTGAGCATGTTGAGGACTTCACGAATTCCTGACAAACTATTTTTAACCAAAATTCCTCTGCAAGAGATTTTTTATTTTTTGTTTTTTTTTATTCAAGGCTCCCATGTTTACCTGGGTACACCTTCATTATTGAAATGAAACGATATATTCCATTCCTACAAGATATATTGAGTATAACCCCCTCCATAACAAATTCATTTTTGTGTGAAGAGTTAAAGACGGGAAGAATATAGTTTTCAAATTAAGCATAAAGTTTGTTTTCTCACGACTGAATATGAACAACAGATTGGGAATGAAAATGTGAGAGAAGGCATAAAGGATATAAAGAAAGGTGATTATTCGTCGGCAAGAAAGGGAGGGAAGTGAATTAAGTTTTCAGAAACGTTATTGGAAAAGTTTTTCTTTGTGTTTCGTGTATGAGAGATCAG
>JAXCGZ010014049.1:0-7500 GCA_037179515.1 Halocaridina rubra | reverse complement strand
GTAGAAAGAAACTAATTTTAAGCAGTAGACGAAGGTAGTGAGGAGAAAGCAGAGGGAATGTGAAGGGCAGAGTCATCGTGAAAAAGCATGGAAAAGATAGGAGATTGGGACTGGTGAAGATCATTAAAAAAGAGAAGGAAGAGAATAGGTAAAAGTACCGAGCCCTTTGGAACACCACTGGCAACATGGAATGATCTAGATATTATGCCATCAACAACCGCAGACATAAAATGGTCAGGGAGAAGGGGTAAAGTCATAAGCAGGAAGTTGGTCTGACATAATATTGTGCTACACTCAGTCAAAAACATTAGAGATATCAAGAGCAACAACAAAGGATTCCCCATAGTTTACAGAGATGACCATACATAAACGAGATAGTACAAGAGGTCACCAGTGAATCATGCCTTGCGAAAGCATTACTGGTGATAAGAAATAAGCGAGTTTGATTCAAGATGTTTCAAGAAATGAGAGTTGAGTAAAGGTTCGAGTACTTGAACGAAACTAGTTTTGAGCAGTAGACGATGGTAGTGAGAAGAAGGCAGAGGAAATAAGAATGGTAGAATCATCGGCAAACGTGTGAAGATATATGGTGACTGAAGAAGCTCATCGTTGAGAGGAATGAATAGAGAAGGTGAAAGTACCAAACTTTTTGGAACACCACTGGTATCATGAAATGAGCTAAATATTACGCAGTCAACAACCACATGAAAAAATGATCAGAGAGAAGAGGTAAAGTCGTAAGCAGAAAGTTTGTCTAACAAAACTCTTTGCCACACTGTCAAAAACCTTAGAGCTATCAAGAGCGGTAACAAACGATGGCCGATAGCTCTGCAAAGAAGATAATAATTCATAAATGAGATTAAGACATGAGATCACTAGAGAATCATGCCTCCCTGAGCCCATGCTGGTGATTATAAATAAAATTCAATATGTTTCAAGAAATGAAATGAAGGAAAAGGAGTAAAGCTGTAAGAAGAAAGTTTGCCTAGCAAAACCTTGTGCCACACTCATTCAAGAACCTTAGAGGTATCAAAAGCGACAGCAAAGGATGCACCATAATTCTATAGAAAATATGATTATGCATTAAAGAGATAAGACATTAGGTCACCAGTGGATCATGCCTTGCGAAAGCCATACTGGTGATAATAAATAAGAGAGTTATATTCAAAATGTTCTAAGAAATGAGAGCAAAACAAAGTTTCAAATACTTGAGCGATTACACAGGTCAAGACAAGTGGTAGTAGTTGGAAGATATAAAATGGTCACCCTTCTCAGAAAATGGTTGAACTAGAGTGTACTTCCAAGATAAATATTGATTGAGTGGATGAGGCAAAAAAGTGGCAATGAACAGGAGGTAGTTAATTTGAAAATTACTTGAGTATCCTTGAAGGGATAACATCGGGTTTGGATGAATTGTTCGTCCTCAGAGAGTGGAGAGCCCTACGAATTTTGCATGTAGAATGAATAGGGGGTGACATAAGGTTAGAAAGGGCCAAATTGTGAAGGTCAAGAGCACTTGAATCGGTCATACAAGAGTTGGCAGAAAAATGAGAGCCAAAAAGAGTGGATTTATCTGTGGTAGGGCAGGCTAAGAATTTTCAGAATGAATGAGAGGGAGGAAAGATTGAATAACAAAAAATTGTGGAAAGCTTTTTGGCTACGGTCTCAAACATATCTTAGTAGGAAGAGAGCTTAGGTCATCAACTTTCTTTCTAAGGAAGGAAGCTTTAGACCTAAGAATATGAGAAGTGTAACTATTTCTAGCTTTAATTAAGCTATAGCAAATTCTATCAGGAGAGGCTTGGCATGACAAGTATGCCTGTGCCCATGCTAAAATAGTTGTGGAGTAAACACTGTCAAATCAAGGATTAGAGAGAGAAAAAAATTGAAAAAGGAAGGGATAAATGCATCTATTCCTGAGGTTATTATGTCAACAACTTTTCGGGCTGTCTGATCAGGGGACGAGTCCGAAAGTAGTAGGTATCTCATGGAATATCAAGGATAAATTAGGCAAATTATCATGTTGAGTATGCTGATAGTGCCAAAGATGGCGCTAGGTGTGAGAGATCGTTGGAGGGGGGGGAATGAAAATGGAAGAGATTGAGATCAGAGAGTGGTTAGAATTATTTAATGGAGAATATACAGATTTTAAATAACTTGTAGGATTAGAAGTACAAAAATGTCAAGAATGTTAGCTGTACTGTCGTGATGATCGGGAACACGTGTAGGATGTCTGTTAATTTGCTTCAGATCACGAGTAACAAAAATGAAAGGGCCTAATTTCCCACATTATCAGTGTGAGTAGAATGAAGCCTCTCACTGTGGAGTACATTGAAGTCCCCAATGTAGATAGTTTTAGCACATGGGTGAGAAGACAGGAAGGGCTCATATCAAGAGGACAGATATTCAAAGAAGGACTCATATCAAGAGGACAGATATTCAAAGAAGGACACAATGTCAGTGGAATTAGAACAACAATAACAGAAGCAAAGAAATATAATGATAGTGAATAATAATAATAATAATAATAATAATAATAAATCTTTATTTCCAAAGCATCGAAGAGAGAAGGTTCAAGTTCCATAAGCCTTTCAATAGGTGTATTAGTGTTACAGTAGGCACAAGCCCAACCACTGGAATGGAGACGAGAATATCAGTTATAGTGAGAAATTCGAAACAGGTCTGGGGATGCACAGCTAGACACTTGGGTTTCAGAGAGAAGGGACAGGTTAGTGAGGTATATACAATCAAGTTCTGTTCCACAGACGAAAGATTAGAGCTCAGACCTAAGATGTTAGAAATGTTTATGAAAAAAAAAAAATTATCGGGAGATGCAAGTTTAAGAACAAAACCTTTACTACCACTATTGCTTTATAAAAGATGCCTTAATATCAGTGGAATTCCTTCTCTTTTGTACTCTGTAATACATCTTCATTTTCAATTTATGTACCGAGGGAGAATTAATTTCCCTAGGGTGAAGTTTCTTCGACTTAGCCTAATAATTCAACTTTTTTTTTTATTAATGCAAAAACAGATATTCACACTTCCGAGACTCTTTTGATTACATTAACATATAGGGTTATGCCACTTAAGTTTTCCTTACTTTTGAGGAATAAGAATATGAAGAATGGTGAACATCAGGTAACCTGCGGGAAATATTAATATGCAGATCCCTATTAACACGAGTAACCCGTTAAAAAAAAGATTAATATATTTCATGTGTTATGGAGACAGAATGTATTGAATTTAGATTATTCTGTGTTTATTTGCAGTACATCTATGTTTTTAAATCATATGGAACACCGTGGGTTGCATGTGGTCTGTAAAAGTGGTCATAATAGCTAATGTTAACTGCTAACAGCTTCATAATTTACAAATACGACTTGAAATATTTCTGTGTATATATAGAACGTGGCTGATGAAAAGTAATATACGGGCTTTCAGATAGTGCCATGAATCTCAAATAGTAAATTGATGGGTTGGTTTCACGAAGGAAGAGCTTTCTTTATCAGTGCGGTGCACAGGACTTTTATCTGACTAAAGTACCATATTTTTTTAACTTACGAAGCCCTGTTACTCTCATTCTTTTCACTTTTGTGCCATATTGTCGTAATTTGAAGCATAAATTACTGAAACTAGGGTTTTTTTCAATTCGAGCATTTCCTTTCTTAATTATAACATCAAAAGCTCATCATATAGTTACTCGTTTTCTGGGTAAAAATTTTGTTTTTCCTATGATATAATATTCGGAAAAGATTCTAGTTAATATTTCACAAATTAATATTACTTAAGCCTTTAAAAGAAAAAACAATCAATAGTGCAACATATCTGTAATATCACAAACTGTAGCTAAAATAATAATGCAATGAATTTGCAACATCGCACAAACTCATTACGTTTACTTACTCGTTAACAAACACTAGTCTTTTCGTATTTACTAAAAGCTTCTTAGATGTTCAGAATTAGACAAATATATCCAGGAAGAGCCATTACACATGGAGACACGGTGAAGAGGAAGTCCCAGAAAGTATTAATAGCATTACGAATAAAATTCGTGTCAAACTAGCAAAATATATGCAGCAACCACGGCAGAGCAACCTTTTTGAATCTCATCTTTAGAAATTACCACTATTGTAATGAAGGATTGGGCACTTAGCTACTATAATTCTGGCGCTGTTTAGGGGTTTATTGTGGAAAAAGAGAATTAAATGAGATACTGGAAGGTGAGCAAAAGTATAACGTGTTGGAGAAATACTTTTAGGGAATATTGTAAGAATGCTTTCTCCAGTAGGAAAAAAGAAACAAAACGAAACTATTTAGAAAGTATTCAAATAATTAGGTTGGATAGTAACGGAGATAGTATGTTGAAACCTGAAATAGGAATTATTGAATAGTTTGCTTAAAAGATGTGTGCATTTTAATCGTGTGGTTTGTATGATTGGTTTGTTTAGGAAGTGTGAGAGAGGAGTAATCAGTTTAGTGTGAAATGGAATTTTCTTTCTCAGTAGAATCCCGTTGATTGAAGGTCTTGAGAGAGAGAGAGAGAGAGAGAGAGAGAGAGAGAGAGAGAGAGAGAGAGAGAGGAGAGAGAGAGAGAGAGAGAGAGAGAGAGAGAGAGAGAGAGATCGCACTATTCAAAAATTTGGGTGGAAGGGAACAAAAGGCAAAACTTGGTTTTACCATTTTATGCCAAAATAAAGTCCTAACTTTTGATCCTCCTCATAAAGGCTCTATCCTCCTCATATCCAATTACACATAGGGAGATTGTAACGGCGTCCTATAATCAGTATCAGACCTAGTCAATTTGGTATGCTCAGTAAGTTTTCTATTACTTGGGGAGGTCAGTGATGGCAAGGCATCTTCAACAGCCCACGCATCCATGAGGATGAAATTGGCCCTATAGTGTATTTAGGGAGGCTGCACATCTTTGGTAGAATATGATTTCATAAGTTTCCAGCTGTCACGATTATGCAAGTTGTCCTTTGGATGAGAGGCAGAGCATGATGGAAATCTGTTTTCAGATTGATTCACTGATATCCGTTTTAGAACAATGTGTGGATGAGATATTGGAAACCTTAGAATTCAGTGATGACTTTAGGATAAGATTTTATAGTGTGAAAATTCGGTGGAAATTGTATTTCCATGATGACACGAAATGCTGTTGTTGTTTACAATTCTAGAATAATTGTCTATCAATATGTAAGTAGTAGATTAACATAACCCCTTTCTTTAACCTTTCTATAAGTTTCTTACCTTACCATTATTACATTAATTAGTAAACTGTAGGTACCAGAGAATGCAATTATGGGTCAAAGTGCGTAAGACAGCAATGTTGTCGTTTATTAGAAGTTTGTTAGATTACCCTTTCTGTGTCATTATTCTAGATCAGTTTCCAGCCTAAAAGAAAGGGAAAGGTCCTAGTCATAGGCGTTAGTAGACATAAGTAAACCTGAAAGGTGATCAGAGTTCAACGATTCGATACCCCAAACTCTTTTTTCAATATATAAAGAAAATTTTAAAAAGACTCGAGAAAAACATTGGTTACTGCCAGACAATGTATATATGCTTGTTTGTGTCTGTGTGCACGCACTTGCGAACAACTTCTGTAAGTTTTCTTTTCTGCAGCCTAAGTTAGGCAATGTCTGAAGTTACATTAGAAAATAGTAGCTTTCATATATGTACCTACGTAGTCACCGTGGCTCAAGTGGTAGCGTCTGCGACTCTGAGGCGTCAGGTCGAGGGTTCGTGCCCCGTTACGGTCTGAGGTTAGCAAGAGCATGCACTCAGGGTAACGATTACATCTGCCAAAACAAGTCCTTCTCAAGAAGGCAGCCGCCCTAGCCCTTGGTTGAAAAGGGAGTCCTTGACGTAAAACCGGAACAACAACAACACCAACCTACGTGTGGATTACATTGCCTAGTGTTCCACACTCTCATTGTTGATGAGGGAGTAATGGAAGTATGACTTAAGAGCATTGTGTTACTCTATCAGACTGCAGTTACGTGAAAGTCACCCGATCCTGATTTTTGTTTTATGTTTGCCGTTTCCTACCCAATTAATCGATCCAAGAGAATTCTATAAATTATAAGTTTTCAGGAATTAATAATATAGAAAAAACTTTCATTATCTATGACACATATGAAATTTAGTAAGATATTGATTGCTGAATATGCAATGTAAAATGACTTGTCATATCAGTTCAGTATTTCCTTTCTTTCTTTTACTTTGACACCAGTGTATATCAATGATAAATAATTAGAGTTTATACCTGACCATAATCTTCATATCCCAGTTTGCTTGATCACGATTGAGAGACCAATTTTCGAATTATAAATTAGTTATAGCAAAAGGAGAAAATTTGCTGAGATTTATTCAAATTTTCGTATTTATTTATATTAGTACCTATATCCTGAAGCTCAATAGCTTGTGTGAAGAATGCATTAATTTATAAATAAATAAAGACTAAATAAACAATTGAATAAATAAATATACAACTAAGTAGAATATGAATGAATAAAAAAATAATATTATTGGGATGGGAAAAACTTCCCGCGATATCTTCGTCAATATATTGTATCCTAAATTAAATGTTAAGATTCATCTTATCTCTTGCGTCGTCACTTCAATTTCTTGTCATATTAATATCTTTTGGAATATCAATTCCCAACTTTGTATAATCAGACTTTTGCTTTGTAAAGATTTTAATTTTCAAGTTTTCTCTGGGAAAAAACTGCTTTCTTGTGGATTCAGAAAAATCAGTGACCTCATTTACTAGAGTGTTTTTACAGAAGATTTTCAGTCCCTGCTGGCTCGCACAGAGAGCTTTGTTGAATTCGATAATATCTTTTCTCCTTGAAGCTCACAGTTTGGCAACTTCGAACCTTTTTTATTCTCACTCTCACATCCTACTGCGAAGTATATTCCGGCTATTCACGTTGTCTGTCTGTGTGCATATACGACCACCGCTTTATGTAAGTTTTCTCTGTGGTCACTGTGAGCCATCTTCGAAATTTTTATTTTCTTTCCTCTCACATCCTACTGTGAGGTCTACCACATATTTTCGGGTCTCAGTGTTGTCAGTATGGATATAAATCCGCTGCATGGTATAACGTGACTTAATAAAAAAAACAAACAAACATGGAGTCAAAATGTTAGTGATATGAGGATGCCAAACTTGTAAACATTTTATTTCTAATATCGATAACTACTTAGATTACATAATTGATATAATATATCACTCTAACTGTATTGGCATCAAAAACATTATATGAAGATTAATAATGTTAATATTTAAGTAATGTGCTTATGATTTCACAAAGCGATATTCTATTTCATATTCCTTTTATAAAATCTAAAGTCTTTATATTTACCTCCATATTTTATCTTTTATCTTTAAAATGAACTATTTTTCCATATACTATACTGTAATGAATACTTTTGATGTATTATCAATTTTTCTAAAAGAAGTCAGTATATAGACAAAACGATGAAAATTATTTA
>JAXCGZ010014048.1:35000-38400 GCA_037179515.1 Halocaridina rubra | reverse complement strand
TTTCCTACCTGTTACCGCAGGACTTGTTTGGCCAACCTGAAGGAGGACAAGCTCTGGTTACAGCGTCCACCTACTCTACTCTTACCTACCTGGATCGGGTTATGAAATCTTCGATGGAGGACCACAAATAGACAATATGCAGTATTTGTTCGTTTATAAAAGAGTGGTTCTAAACAGAGTGACAACCACCAGGCCGATAATGGCGATGTAACTACTACAACTACTGTGATGATGATGATTCGGTTTTACGTCACGAACTCCCTTTTCTACTAAGGGCTAGGACGGTTGCCTTCTTGCGAAGGACTTGTTTTGGCAAATGTAATCGTTACCCTGAGTGCATGCCCTTACTAACCTCAGTCCGCGAACCCTCGACATGCCACTTCAAAGTAGCGGACGCTACAAGTACTGTGCTTAATAATAATAATAATAATAATAATAATAATAATAATAATAATAATAGTAATAATAACAGTAGTGGTAGTAGTAGTAGTAGTAGTAGTAGTAGTAGTAGTAGTAGTAGTAGTAGTAGTAGTAGTAATAATAATAATAATAATAATAATAATAATAATAATAATAATAATAATAATAATAATAATAATAATCTCCATCCTAAGCTTTTCCCACTTTCATATGAAGTTCCTAAAGGTAAGCACAGCTTCCTTCATTCTTATCTAATCTCTTCTCCCTCATATCTTTACTTATACAATCGATCCACTTTTTTTCCGGTTCCTCTTTTTCCTTTGCCCTTATATTAAAACATCCGGTAATAACCAATTTAAAAAATATATAATATCCTGCATCGGAAGTTGATGAGAAAATAAGTGATAAATCTTAAAACAATTCATTGCCCCCACACATAAATGTACAGACACATGTACACACATATTTATGAACAAATGAAGCAGCAACCAACTATTTTACCCACTGCAACCCCAAATAGGAAGCCCCACAGATACACACGTATCTGCAATCCCCCTCACCCCCAGTGTATGTGAGAGAAGGATAAAAGGGTGATGCTGCTAATATTGAAATAATACCTACCAACGTCAGTCTTAACTAGACAAGTCTAATGAACTGGCGCCTACTCTTATTATAAAGGCACACTGTATTTTCACATTCTAATATGACAAGATAGGAAGAACAGAAGAACGGGTTCGTGAGGATACCGTATCACTACTGGCCCCGCACAATGAATGATGCATATCAAAGAAGGCCTAAATTGCTTAAACGTACCTAAAATTACATATATTGATCATCTGTATATTCTTAAAGAGTGTGAGATTACATCTATTTCAATTTATCTGTAAGTTTCAAAATTGTAAGATGATTAAAGAGTTTAAAATATCTGGTCTCCTTGTCTCAATATTATCTCAATTTTGCACAACCAATGAATGTGATAGTATCACCTACAGATATTCACCACAGCATACAGGAACTGCAAAATCCAAACTATAATTTTGTAGAAGCCATTTTTTTTAATTATGGGAGGATATTAATGGGCGTAGTCTAACAGCTAAATTGATTCACAGTGTTGCACAACCTTCTTTCCTTTGTTCATGTTGTGTATAAACCTTTTCTTAATATATCTCGCAACTCTACTCTTTGATCGAGCTGTGCATTAACTCTGTCCTGATACATCTAATTCCACCCATTTGCGAATTGCTCAAAGGGAATGACTGCAACATTATTTTGTATGAATACGCGTTATTAACTACCTCAACACATACGACAACTGCCTTCTTTTCAAGTCTGGGCAACGATTTCAGTTTCTGCAAACTAATATATACATTTAAATCCCCGTAACAAAAGGCATAATAGCACACTTTACACAAACACACATGTCATTCAAGGAACTTACAGCGCTATAAATCATTCAGCAAACAAATTATTTCCACAATAAAACAAAATATCTTCAAAGATTATTAAACACTAATCACACTGTGACACAAGACAAGAAGGGAAATCTAAACTAAACCTTCTTATTATCTCACTTAATCTTCCCTTAGACTACGTCAAAACGTTGGAAAAAAAAAAGTATTTCGAAGTAATGCTCTACCTGAACACAAATTCATTGGGAAAATGAGTAATTTTGATATATAATATGGCTAAAAGCTTGCAAAATAGAATAGGATACAAAGTACATGGCTGTATAGGCTATATAGACATACACAAACACACAAACACAAATATATATATATATATATATATATATATATATATATATATATATATATATATATATATATATATATATATATATGTGTGTGTGTGTGTGTGTGTGTGTGATTACCTAATTGTGTTTACGGGAAAGAGCCCAAAGCTCGTATCTTCCCGTCTCCTCATCGGTTCCATTTTAGACTTGGTCATACTTATCATACCTGTCCTTAAAACTATGGATTGAGATAGCATTAACTACCTCCTCGCTTAGCCAATTCCAATTATCAACTACTCTTACACTGAAAAAGTATTTCCTTACATCCTGCAAAGAAGTTTTCTTACCAAGCTTCAAACTATGACCTCTAGTTCTAGAGCCTGCCATATCAAAATATCGATCCCTATCCACTCTATCATAACCATGAAGGAATTTAAAGACTGTCACCATATCCCCCCTCACTCTTCTAGCTTCGAGTGATGGTAAGTCTAATTCCCTCAGCCTCTCATCATAACTGAGATTGCGTATTTCTGGCACCAGTTTCGTGGCATGTCTTTGAACTTTTTCAAGCTTAGCTATGTGCTTTTTCAACTGCGGATTCCAAAAGGGGGCTGCATATTCGAGTTTTGGCCTCACATAGGTTACATAAATATTTCTGAACATTTCCTTGTCCATGTGCCTGAAGGCTACCCTTACATTTGATAAGAATGCATATGCTGCCCTTACTATGCCATTTATATGTATTTCTGGAGACAAATCTGCCAGTGTGTGTGTGTGTGTGTGTGTGTGTGTGTGTGTGTGTGTGTGTGTGTGTGTGTGTGTGTGTGTGTCAAATAAACACATTAACATACGTGAAAACACGAATCATATTTCACCCCGGACCGGGACTCGAACTTAAGACACATAATTACTGTGAGAAGGCGCTACCAACTACATCACTGAAGATCTAAGAAAGAAACCAACCTCAAAGCTAACTGCATTGCTAGGTATAAACGCAGGCGTTCAAACTTAGCAAGGCATCTAGCTCTGAGGTTGGCTTCTTTCTTAGACTTTCAGTGTTGTAGTTGGTAGCGCCATGGCACAATATTACGTGTCTTCGGTTCGAGACCCGATCAGGGGTAAAATATGATTCATATATATATATATATATATATATATATATATATATATATATATATATATATATATATGTGTGTGTGTGTGTGTGTGTGTGTGTGTGTGTGTGTGTGTAATCAAACACACACACAC
>JAXCGZ010014048.1:27500-32500 GCA_037179515.1 Halocaridina rubra | reverse complement strand
TAATGAATATACGTACATATACATGGCCCCATTCCCCCTTGTAAGGGGGGTGGCCGAACCAAGAGACATGCATTCACAACGATCCGCACATACCTCAACTACCCCTCTTACCTCCTTGGGGATAAGGGGTTGCCACATTTCCTTCTCTACCACCCTGCTTGGGTCATAGTAGTCACCGTGGCTCAAACGGTAGTGTCCGAGACTTTGAGGCATCAGGTCGAGGGTTCGCGCCCCGTCACGGTCTGAGATTAGCAAGGGCATGCACTCAGGGTAACGATTACGTCTGCCAAAACAAGTCTTTCACAAGAAGGCAACCGTCCTAGCCTTTGGTAGAAATGGGAGTCCGTGACGTAAAACCGGAACCACCCTTCTTGGGTCATCCATACGCTAGGCGGACAAGAGTATTCTACAGCGAGGATCGACAGCCTCAGCTGGTTATCCGTACCGCTTCATAGCATGGCAACGCCCATAACAGTTTGCTGAGCTAGCAAGTGCGATAAATCCCTTTGGCCTGTGTCACATATACACAATCTTCCTCCATTCATTCCTACCTCTTGAACGGTATCTTCCCTGCTTCACCGACATTCTAAGCTTCCTCTTGGCCTAACTCCAACCTCTTCTGAACGCCACACTCTTTTCACTGTTCCTTCATCATTCAGCCTTTACGTGTGTCCAAACCAGCTCAATACTCTCTGATCTAAGCTATACGGCAGCTTTCTTTCAACACCCGTTATCTGCCAGATCTCCTCATCTCTTACTTTATTCTAGATAAACCAATCATACTTCTCAATCGCCTCATTTCCATTATATTCAACTTGTTCTTTTCATCCTCTCTCGCATTCCAAGTCTCTACTCCACAAAATGCCGTAGGCACAATTACACCTTCATATATCCTTCCACTTCATTTCATTCCCAAATACCTATTTTCACCACACTCTTCAATCCACCAAGACATTTACTCACTTCCTTTACTCTAAGACATACCTCTGCAACCACTCGTCCATTCATTGATTTGTGCGTCCCCAGATACTTAAAATTTCTTCAAGCAACTATCCTTTCACTCCTATATTCAATATGCCAATATTACCACTCCTCGCGGATCGCATGGGTTTACTTTTACCAATATTCACTAACAACTTCTTTCTTTCACACACCCTAACAAACTCAGTCACCAAATGATTCTGTTCAATCTCACGCTACTCATAGTGTGTCATCCGAGAATAGCAAATGATTAAATTTCCACAACCTTCCTTATTCACCCTCTAATTTCAAGCCTATGTCTAATACTCTTTCGTTTACTTCTCTTACAACTCCATCCATATACACAGTAAACAACCACGGCGGAATTACAAACCTTGACGTAACCCTACATTCACCACAAACCAATCACTCATACCAATCCCGATCTTACACATGCTCTACTATTTATGTAAATCTCTGCACCCCATTCAACAAACTTAAATGTGCATACTAAGCAACCGAATTAGTAGAGGGAATTATATATATTTTTTTCTTATAATTGTATCTCTTTCTCTATCCGATGCTGGTATAGAAACTTGTTCACAGTATAATAATAATAATAATAATAATAATAATAATAATAATAATAATAATAATAATACTTTCACACACTTTAACATTAGTGTTACGAATACAAGTAAAAAAAAAAAATGCATTTTTAAAATGCTAGGAAAGATCCTTATGGCATACGTTCTTTTCCGAGATTACACATCGATAAT
Source organism: Halocaridina rubra (assembly GCA_037179515.1). Taxonomy (NCBI): domain Eukaryota; kingdom Metazoa; phylum Arthropoda; class Malacostraca; order Decapoda; family Atyidae; genus Halocaridina; species Halocaridina rubra. The sequence goes on along the minus strand of JAXCGZ010014048.1, from coordinate 30,761 downwards.
GCGTTATTAAATACATTCTACTTTAAGATGCATACGGCAATGTGAAGTCTACAATTCAATTTATTGTTGCAATGACAAATAACGGGAGTATATAACATCGATATTTAAAGGTTTGATATATATCCACTGCAGGAGAAAAGTTATTTGTTTGATTACTTTATTGCGCATAACAGCGGCAGACAAGTACGTAAATCAAGAAACATTTCAATATATTTAAAAAACTAATAATTTCTTTAAATGTTTCTTAACTTAGTGATAACTGAAATTAATTAATTAATTAATTTATATATATATATATATATATATATATATATATATATATATATATATATATATATATATATATATATATATATATATGAATGGTCATTTACAAAATTCACGTCTCGTGAAATAGCATTATATATATATATATATATATATATATATATATATATATATATATATATATATATATATATATATAGTCGATATGATAGTAATATAATTACCGTCTTAACGAACTCAAAGAGTTGCTAATATTCTGTTAGGGCTGTTACTCTATCCTTAAAAGCCACAAAACGCCAATATATATATTTAACGGCATCTGTATGTAAAAACAGAATAAATCTCACGTTGTTTTTTAAGATGATAATTCATCAATTCATCACTTTTTAATGTAATTGATATAATTTTGAAACTCACATGTAAGGGAACTGTTAAATCTACAATCTCAAATAATAGACAAACACACATTCACAATAAGATAATGAAAATTGAACTATTTATATTATGTAAATAAACTTAGGGACGTCAAAAAACTGTCTTTAACTTTAATATATCAGGTTGGGTTCATTAGCTTGGCTTTTTATTTTTTGTTTTTGTTTTTTGCACCCCCATTCAGGAATGGGGGAGGTGACAAAAGAATTATAATCTTTTGGATGTTTAAATTTTTACTTCTCAGTGTCATGTATTTCAATTTCACTCGTTGGGAGTGTGAAAGTAAACATTTACAATATAAATTCATATCTGTAGGTTTAAAAATGACTATTACCTGGTATTGGCGTGTCAGGGACTTCATCTCTGAAACGCTGTCGACGATAGACGCTCCTGACGGGGCCGCAATTTTCTACGGATGAGGAGGATGAGACGAGAGTTGCTGTAGTAGACAGGAGGAGGACCGCCACCGCCGTACATAACATTAATAATTTCGCCATCGCTTAAAATTTGTATTATCCTACGTAATTCCTCCAGGAGTCGAGCTGCAGGGCCCTTTATTTCGAAATATACACTCGATACACACTTCCTTCTATTCACTTATTTTCATTTCTCATTAATTAATAAGGAATGACGGGCACCACTCCCTTCCCACACACCACGGCAGACTCATTCGCGATTTTATTCCCTCGTTTCTTCCCCCTCTCGTTCTGCCATTAACACGCGGAACAACTGTCGTACCTATGATGTTCCTAAAATATTTTGGGTAACAGTGACAGATTCTATTACTTTCTATGAATTTATCTTAAGCAAAAAATAAAACATTTATGGGAGTGAAGTTTCTAGAATAAGATTAATTAAAGAAATGGGAAATTACATACCACGGTGGTATCTTTAAGTACTCTTTTACACCGAATTTCACAATTAATTACAATATTTGATGCGTACATACATGGAAATAAGCTAAATAGATATTTTCAAAGTTATATTTTCATGTGTAACAATACACGGGCAAAAATTATAAAATAAAATTATATTATTCATACGGCTGGCAAAGCGTTCTGCCTCTTCTAGTCCCAGACCGGGAGGACAGGCAAGCTGAAACCCACGCAGCCAGAGTCAGATGTTCTGCTTTCCATAGAATACCATCTGTAACCAAATTTTAAGAAAAATACACTTAAACAACAATGCTAAATATTTGGTTATAATGGACATGCGATCTGGTATAACAAACTAATATCCTATGGCAACTGAACCCTTAAATATGACTTACATTTATACTAAAACTGCATTCTAAGTCATTACATGTGATGAAAGTTTTCCAGTTTCCAGTATCATTGTGGATCCGACTTCATTCCAAATCATATATATATATATATATATATATATATATATATATATATATATATATATATATATATATATATAAAACAGACAGATTTGTTCTTAATTCATCCAATAATCGTGAGGACACTGGTCTATATTGCCCTCACATATCTAATGGTACATACTCGGTCTGATGAGATGATAGAAACTTGAGGGATTATGATAACAAGAAAGTCTGAGCTCAGTTTTTAGTTCTTTGATACGGTATACCTGTTTTTAATCTCTCCACTCACGTTTATATATATATATATATATATATATATATATATATATATATATATATATATATATATATATATATATATATATATATATATATATATATATATATATATATATATATATATATATATATATATATATATATATATATATATATATATATATATATATATATTTATATGATTATAATTCTATATACAAACGAATGTATGTATATGTATATATACATATATTGATTTGTTTGTAAGTATGGAAATCTATCTATCTATCTATACAGTATATCGATCTACCGATCTATTTATCTATCTATCCATCTATCTATATATCTATCTTTATATATATATATATATATATATATATATATATATATATATATATATATATATATATATATACATACATATAACTTATCTGTTACCATACAGTCTAAAATTGTAAGAAAAAGCTCATCAAAGAAAACATAGGCGGGAATTTCGTGAAAAACTGTTATTTGCCTAAAAAGTCTTCATGTTGGAATTGTGAGTGGAGAATGGTTGCTTTCCTTTTTTTCTGCTTTGTATCACTTAATCATGTAGCGAGATGAATTTCTTGCAAGATAACCTCTGCAGCGATGCTTCCTATGACGGACTGTAGAGGATGACACAAGCAGATTAAGAAATAGGATAGCAAACCCAGAGTCATAATATTATCTCTTATTAAAGTCACAAAATCCTATTCTAAGGAGAACGAACAGGATAAAATTCAAGCACATTGCGTGAATAAATGTTATATATGCATATATACAGGTAAATACATACATATTTGCATTACTAGAAATACATATAAATATAAATACTACCAAAGAAGCAAAAATACATAAACATATGAACATACATATTTTTTATGAGTGTGACAACCAGGAAGACACATAAACATATACATAGGAATACAAATAGATAAAAGCATACAATAGCACAA
>JAXCGZ010014048.1:0-22500 GCA_037179515.1 Halocaridina rubra | reverse complement strand
GTGTTTGCGCATTTTTTAAGCACATGAGGGGATATGTCATCAGGACCTGTAGCTTTATGAACATCTAAATCCATCAGCGCTTTGCATACCTCTGTGGCTGTAAGGTTGATGTTCTCTGTGTGTGTGTGTGATATATATATATATATATATATATATATATATATATATATATATATATATATATATATATATATATAAAGACATGAGCCATTTTTCCCCTTATAGGAGAGTGTCTGAGTCAAGGCAAAATGCTCTGACTCTTTGGGAAGAGGTAATACTGCTGGCTAGTACAGTGGTAACGTGCTGGCTTCGCATTCATGAGGTCGAAAGATCGGTTCCCGTCCAAGACCGAGAGCTTAAGCTGTTTACTGGCAGGAACTGCTGTGGGTGGATACCACAGTGGGGGGTTGGGGCTTACCCTGGCTGACGAATACCCATTGTATTGAAATGGAAATAAAGTATTATATTATTCAGTCCCCTCGTTCCACCACATTCAATCGACTCTTACGACACGAAGGGGAACACGGAGGTGGTATTCTAGCCCCCCTTCCTCAGGGGGTACAAAAAGTATAATAGAGCATAATAAAAAATATAAACGATAAAAAAGCGTAATAAAGTTAATTTTGTAGCAGATAAGCTTTTTGCTCACCCATATCTTCTATATATTTATTTATATGTATGTATGTATATATGTATATGTGTATGTATGTATGTATGTATGCATGTATGTATGTATGTGTATTACCTAATTGTAATTACCTAACTGTGCTTACGGGAAAGAGCCCAAAGCTCGTAACTTCCCGTCTCCATTTTGTACTTAGTGATACTTATCATACTTGTCCTTAAAACTCTGGATTGAGATAGCATTAACTACCTCCTCGCTTAGCGAATTCCGATTATCAACTGCTCTTACACTAAAAAAGTACTTCCTTACATCCTGCAAAGAAGTTTTCTTACGAAGCTTCAAACTATGACCTCTAATTCTAGTGCCAGCCATATCAAAATATCGATCACTATCCACTCTATCATAACCATGAAGGATTTAAAGACTGTCACCATATCCCACTCAATCTTCAATCTTCTAGTTTCGAGTGATAATAAGTGTAATTCCCTCACCCTCTCATCATAACTGAAATTGCAAATTTCTGGCACCAGCATCGAGGCATATCTTTGAACACTTTCCAGCTTAAGTACGTGTTTTTTCCAGTGCGGATTCCAAGAGGGGGATGCATATTCAAGTTTTGGCCTCACATAGGTTACATAAATATTTCTGAACATTTCTTTGTCCATGTGCCTGAAGGCTACCCTTACATTTGCTAAGAAAGCATATGCTACCCTTACTATGCCATTTATATGTATTTCTGGAGACAAGTCGGCCAGTATGTTTACTCTTAGCTCTCTCTCATTATCTGTCTCTTGAAGTTGTACTCCTGCCACTGAGTAGTTAAGCTTGGGCCTTCTTGGACTTGTACCCATTCTCATTACCTTACATTTTGAAGAATCGAATTTCATTAGCCGCTTTTCTGACCACTCATGCAAACTATTTAGGACTTCCTGAAGTTCTCTACCATTGTTGTCGTTTCCTACTTTCTTCACAATCTTTGCATCATCTGCAAACATATTCATGAATGAACTTACAGACTCTGATGGGTCATTTACATATACAGGTAACAAAAGTGGCCCTATAACTGAACCCTGTGGAACTCCACTACTAACTCTTCTCCATTCAGACACTGAGTGTCTTACTCTAACCCTCTGTTCCCTTCCTTCTATGTATGTTTTTACCCATATCAAGACATTTCCACCTATTCTAGCCATTGCTTGCAGCTTCTTAATAAGTCTCCCGTGTGGGACAGTGTCAAAGCTTTCTGGAAGTATAGGAATATGCAATCTTCCCAGCCCTCTCTTTCCTGTAAGATTCGGCTTACCTCATCATAGAATTATGATAAGTATGTTACTGTTTTTCTACCTTCTCTGAAGCCATGTTGTCTCACTGACAAAAGTTGAAGGATTCCAAGTGAAGAGAGGTAAGTTTCCTTAGTAGTTTCTCCATAAGCTTGCAAACTATGCTGGTCAAGGAAACAGGTCTGTAGTTAAGAGCTGTATCCCTCCTTCCCTTTTTGAAGATAGGTATCACGTTCGTTTGTTTCCAGCATCTTGGAATCTCCCCTGACTCCAGTGACTTTTTAAATATGATACTTAGTGCCAGTGATATTGAGTTTCGCATTTACATGAGGGGATATATCATCGGGACCTGTAGCTTTATGGACATCTAACTTCATCAGTACTTTGCATACCTCTGTGGCTGAAAGGATAATGTTCTCTAATACCGGCCCATGAGCTTCTATCTCTGCAATCTAAGGGGGTGAGGCATTATCTACTGTAAATACTGACTGAAATACCTTGTTCAATTCTTTGCAGATCTATTCATCCGTCTCAGTGATGCTTCCATCCGCTCTCCTAAGTTTTAAAACCTGTTCTTTTACCTTCAGTTTTCCTCTGATAAAGCTGTGGAAAGCTTGGGATTTTCTTTAGTCTTTCTGGTGATGTCCCTTTCATAATCTCTCTCTGCCTCTCTGCTTTTACTTAGGTAATCACTTCTTGCTCTTTTATATGTCTGCCAGGCATTTATATTTATTCTCCTATACCTTTTTCAGCATTTGTCTCTCCACCCCTTAGCTCTTTTACACTCATTATCGAACCATTTCTCTCTGGTATGAATTGCACCTACTTTGGTGACAGGTATGCAGCAATCTACTATCTTCCCATATTTCTCACAAGAGATGTCGTACATTTCTAGTAAAGATTTGTTGTTAAATAAGGTCCTCCAGTCAATAACTGCAAAAAGCTCATTCATTTTCATGCAATCTCCTTTCGGATAGTTCCTCCTCGTGAATTCAGTGCTCTACTCGTAAGCAGAACATCTTTAATGAAATACTCCATTAATAACACACAGCGGTCACTCTTTCCAATTGGTGGTTCATACTCAATTTTTTCAATATCCAACACGTTATCTGTAAATACTAGATCAAGTAGCGATGGTTCATCCCCACCCCTGGCCCTCGTTGGTTCCATTACATGTTGGTGTAGGAAATTCCCTTGTACTCAATCTAGGAATCTTGCCCCAAATGAGTCCTCACCACTGTGTGGGTCAAGATTTATCCAATCTATGTCTTTATGATTAATATCTCCCATTATCACCATCCTGCATTTTCTCTCCCGTACCATGCATGAAAGTGAATTTCCCGTTTCTTTCGAGAAGATGATCAAATTAATAAGGTTATGTGACTAATAATTATTTCACTTTCAATGGGAAATTTAACAAACAAAAAATTCGGCTGTAGTATGGGACGCCCTCTTTACTATACTTGCAAAATTATATGTGGAACACTTCATAACTGAGAGTCTAGGAATATAATTAACAGAAAATTAAAGCTAGTACATGCTGAACAGAGAGTACAATAAGGTTTTGACCTGTCAAGTTAGATAGTCAGTCATATAGCGCTAAACGTGTTGTTTCATGTGTATATCATGAGAACACTCTCTCTTCAAGATTTAATCATTCTTTATGTACGTAGCATCTACTCCGCACTGTATAAAATGCGAAATTGATCACAGTAAGTTTATACCTGTGTACGCATACAAATGCGTTATTATATGCACCTATGATAAATCAAATTGACACTGATAAACTGTCTTGAATTCTGAGTGGGGGAGAAGATGAAGAACTTTTTTTTTCCGATGGGCACGATTAATTGAATCCTATAGAAAATCAGCAACATCTTAACTTAACCTAAACCTGTGTAAGACTGAAATACTAACGATAAACCTGATAGCTTCGCAAGAAATGTTATAATTTTTCTGCCCTTTATGGTCTTCTTATTAAATTTTCTTTGAATTTCAAACTGGCAGTTGTTCATGTGTACCATTAAAAATTTTGTACAAGTCTGTCCTTAAACAATAGGTTTCTACGTTTTCTATTACCCTAAATAATTTATTTACTAGAAAACGACGATAATTTATCCTTTTAAATGGAGGGTGACATTGAATAAATTAATATTATACTTTTTTTTTTTTTTTTTTTTACACATTCGTTTCGTCACTGTATTTGAAGTGAATTTGCTCTCGATATGCACTATTTATATCTCAGTGCAATGCTCTGTTCTATTCTCTGTCTTGTAATATACATATACATGATAAATATGGAAATACACTGAAATATATATATATATATATATATATATATATATATATATATATATATATATATATATATATATATATATATATATATATATATATATATATATATATATATATATATATATATATATATATATATATATATATATATATATATATATATATATATATATATATATATATATATATATATATATATATATATATATATATATATATATATATATATATATATATATATATATATATATATATATATATATGCATATATATAATAGGCTAAAATTTCCTTTATGCACTCCTCCATAACTCGTATTTATGCCTCATCAAATAACAGTTCTTTGACACATTATCTAAAGTTCACGTCACCCATTCTTGGAAAATTGTTACTTTGATTTTAAAAAATGCAGAAAAATAATGGTTCATTATTAAGAAAATTGCAAAACCAAAGAGAAGCCGTTGCATACCCGAGAGACTAGACCAACGTTGCCATTTCCCAATTAAGCCACGATGCTGTTTAAATACCCAAATTTATCCAAGATGGTACTTAACTAAAAGTTATATTTGCGAAACTTCAGTTTCAACTTTCCTTTAGTCTGATGATGCAAGTCTCACTCTGCTCCTGTGCTCTCTCTCTCATATTTAAATTACATTCCACGTCAATCCAAGACAATTCTACCTATTTCTGCCATTGCTGACAATTTCCTTATGATCTTTCAAGTAGTCTTACATTTTAATAAGACTCCTGTAAGCTTGTTGATTTAGGCCTGTCTTACCTCAAGCCAAAGTGTCTCAATGAGAGAAAGACAAAGTACTCTCATATGTGTTGTGCTTTATGTGATACTCTTATGTATGATGTATGAAGATATGGAAGCCATTTGTAGATACGTGAGACTTTAAATTCAAATATTCAGTTTTGGTAAAGCTTTATCAATTGTTATATAAAATTAAATTTTAGAAAAATTAATGTAAATATATAAAACACAATGCAGTGGTGAATGGCAGATATATTACGACGTTGCTCAACACATAGAAACAAGTGTGACCAACACATGAAATAACCGAAAAAAAGATTTATATTAATATATTATTAAAGTGATGTGAATGAAATGACATAAAGTCTAGAGAATTTTATGGTGCCATGTAAAAATGTAGTAATTTCATAATAAAAATGGGCCTACAAAAATAGATATTTTGAAATATGATATGTCGAAGCAATAGCTCTTGCAAATAATAATAATAATAATAATAAGACTTTATTTCCAACGTACATCCGCTAGAACTAACAATGTAAACACCCTAAGTTACAGAATTTGTTTTGCGTTATATAAAAGTAGATTTCAATTTTTGAAGATTTGCAAATATTGGCATGAGTTATCAAGATTACAATAGGCTGGAAATCCTTATATCATTGGATTATGGGCGTGCAATATTTACGTAAACTCTCACCTTGAAAGTATAAAAAAAAATCATAAATATGCTACAAAATTTGGACCTGAGCAATACGGGTGATGAAATTCTTCGCTGGAAGCCATACATTATTAATCTTAATATATTAATATGCATGTTCCTGTTTTAAGACTTTTCTCTCATATCTATAAGCATGATATTCATATTTAGTATTTTTGTATTGCAAATGATAAAAAAAAATGGCTAGCTTTCTCGAAAGAATAAAGTATTGTTTGTGTTTTTATATATACAAAATATACTCTCGAATTTAAACGACTGCTGTGCATATGATTATTTTGTTGTGACTTGTCAGATGTGAAGGGATAATAAGACATATGTCACGAATATCCAAGAATATTCGGTGTTGATGTAGACATAGAAAAGGAACCTTAACTGAATGGACACTTAACAGTGAACTGTCCTGGACAGTCTTATTTAAGTCCATAAGACTCTTCAGCTGTAGTATCGCCATGGGTCAACCTACTACTGGATACGGTGTTAGGTGACTGAAGATTAGTATTTTCCCTCTTGACGATTTATACACCGTCGTGTATAGGAATTCGTCTTCGTTTTCGTGATATCATGATTGATAAAAAGGAGCCATAACTCCAGTAAAGTTGGGAAACAGTGAATAAACTGGAGAAGGCGCATCTCAGTGCTGTCAACTCGAGAGAGCACTCCTCATGATTGGCCAACTGGAGATAACCTAACTTAACTTAAGGTGCTCTATCTCCAGTTGCTTAATTATGAGATGCGTTATCTCCAGTTGGCCAGTTGTGAGGATTGTTTTTTCCGGTCGACGGTGGTGAGGTGCGTCTTCTGCAGTTTATCCGAAACAGTGATGTAAAGGCTGATTCTCCGGATCAGCTTTGATGGCCGAAAACATTTTTACCCATTTGCAGGACCACACCTAAAACGAGATTTATTTTATTTATTATATGGTCCAAAAAATAAACATATACTTATCTGCACTGTTGAGCATCAACAGTGTTATTGGTATAAGTCCATCTACCATAGGAGCAAAGATCATGTTTGTTAACTTCACCTCATACCTAAAATATATGCCGTTTTGGCTGAAAAAGTTTTTTTTTTTTTTTTCCAATGAAGGCTTTCGTCGCTTGGGGTGACCTTGAGTATGGGGAAGGATCATACAACCACAACCCAACTCACTTGAAGCGTTCTTTCTGTCCGAATGTATTGACGAGTATATTATTGTTAATGGATGAAGTTAGAATAATAATAATAATTCTAGATATTATAATCATATTCTATAGTTATATCTCTCTCTCACATATACTTCACTTATGCTGAAACGTAAGGAATCTATGCATTTAAGATTTTCCAAAATAAAATAGTCTTGCATTTCAAACACCATTAAGTTAATACACCTGATACCCAGTTGTACTGTGACCTTTAAGATTAGAGGAACATTACATGATTACGTACCTTTAATGTCTTAAGTACCACGTAATACAGCTTTTAAAACCAGTTGTTTTTAGTACTTGATTTGGGTAAGTATAACAACGTGATATCATTTACCAGGGAGAGTACTTGTACAAATGGTGTTTCCAACAAAATTATTGATATGGTGCCTGGAGACATGGATTTTGGCTTTATCTGTACAGCTTGCATTTATTATTATTATTATTATTATTATTATTATTTTACCAATTCTAATGTATTTTTATTTATTTTTCTCCTATTTCTTATTACGATTTAAAAGATATACTGCGGAGATCAATAGGTTTGTTACAAACTCACGCAGCGGAGTCCCGCAAGGTGCTTTGCTTTACCCATGTCGTTTGCTTTACTCAGTTGATTTGTAATTCGAGCTCTTCGCGTTAATAGGATTGATCAGAACTCAGCCATAGAAGAGTCTATAATTCGCCTATCAGATTTATTTCTTTTAGTATTATGAATTTTTATATCATTATGATTAGTAATGAAAATTTGAAACTGATTTTGACATCCTACTACTGTCATTAGCTATTAAGCTGAAATCCCTACACATTAAAGAAAACAATGGCTTGTACTTGAAAACGCATATTACAGAAAATCGGTGACTAAATTTTGTACTGTATTCAGCCGGAATCTTAATGCAGCACAGGTTTGTACAGTACTGTACTTGTAAACACATCAAACAACAGAAAATCAGTTCTTAAGCTGCATATATGATACTTGAATTTTAATAATGAAATAATAAATTTGACTTCACAGGTGACAGGTTTTTGTAGAGATTGTCAATATGGTCACACACAAGTAAAAATGGTAAATGTATATTTTTGTACTTCCAAAGTAGAGTTGAGACATTGTTTGGATGCCCTTCCTAACGGCCCTCAATGGGCTCAGTCGCGTGTGTCACCCCCCGATTATAGTACTTTTTTGGTTATTTCACCTTCCAGTTAAGAAGTAATTATATAATTATAAGACACAAGTCATATGTTTAATATTATTAGATCCAACTGCAGGAATTAATGTAATAATTTTTTTGATATAATAATTATTATTATTAATATTTTTATTATTATTATTATTATTATTATTATTATTATTATTATTATAATAATATCTGTGAAGCCAATGTGGACATAACTAATGGAAAGGAAATGCTAAATATACAAGAGGAATTTGATTTTCAGTTTTTATACATTAAGCTATATATATTCTACAGAAAGCATCTTCAAGATAACAATGCACTCATCTGATGAAAAACTCTCCTTAAAGTAGAGAGCTTTTCATTGTAAGAGGACATTGATGTCGTGAAGTAGTTCTTAAGAGAGAACAATAGCGTTAAATTTTACAATTATATGTTGAACTTACGTACTCTACTTTGGGTTTCCTTTTCTATTATAATTCTTATGGTTGTTGCATGCATTAGCAAGAAGCCCTCATGAAGGGAGTCACTGTCAATTAGGGATTCCCTAAGGCTGATTTTGATATATAACCTTGACGTGATTTTGCTCCTTTAAAAGTGGGAATATTACTAAGAATTTAGTAAGGAGTGCACTGATATATTAATCATTCTCTCTGTATGTACATTATATTGTAGCGATTACTACACATCTGTATTTAATGACATGTTGACTATGTAACAGTTTCTTAGAGTAGCACCTCATGTAATGAATATATATTACTGGAAAACTGTTTATTGTACAGACTATTGTAAACACGAGAATCATTATAATTAACACTTAATTCAGTTAGAAAATTTGCTTCTTTAATAAGTCTCTGGAGTTTTTAGATTTGCTTTTGATGCCTCATTATGTGCCAATGCACCCTTGTAAGCTTTAATTTCCTCAAGAAATATCGTCTTTGAGGTGATCACACAACCATAAACGACTTTAGCAGATACAGTAACCCCTCAATGAATAGTTCACCTTTCACAGATTGTGCTTTTTCCCTCTTGAGGAAATGTCTGAGTCATATGAATAAGTTTAGGTTTTTATTGCAATATTGCATTAGAAGAGCACTTTATCTATAAAATAATCATTAGTTGCATGCTCTTTATTCGTATACCACTAGGTACAGTTTAACTTGTTACATATTTTCTTTGATTAAACTATTGGTGCATACTGTAGGAGCAGGTAATTGAAGAGCTTCACACACTTACGACTGGATTTACTCCCATCATATTTCTTTATGATTTCTCGTTTGACAGGAGTTTCTGGTTATTTTATTGGCTTTTTAGTTTCCTTCATAATGGTTCCATCAACTTTAGGGGCCATAAGCACTTTATATTATTGTGCTGTAGTATATAATCACTACCATAAGAAATAATGGTGGTTACAAATGCAAATTTTACCTGGAATTTTCTAATTTAACAATTAAATTTCTTCTTTTTAATACTAGCTCTCCCTTTAATCTGTGAAAATTATTAATGAGTTTGTAATACTGAAATGAATCTTCATGCTTTAGAGAGATGGTTTCAATTGAATGCGTTCATTAATGTAAGATTAATACCTTGAATAATCTCTTGCAATATTGCTGTACATTCAGTCATGCATATATGAATGGGATGAATATCATTGAAATATTCTTCCAAGTACAGTGTGCCAGTTATGTGATACATGCACAGTCATACCTCTAGTCACGAATTTAATCCATTCCTAAACCCTGTTCGTGGGGCAAAACAATTTTTCCCATTGGAATGCATGTAATTTCAATTAATCTGTTCCTCATCACCACAAATATACATTTTGAAATTTTTTTATGAGTTTAAATGTGAATAAATACATCTGTAATAGTAAAATTACATTAATGATAGAAAGGAATTCTACTCTACTAAAATAAAACATGGTACAGTCCTGTATTTACCTTTGTGGTTAATTGTTGCTAGTACACGTGGATGGTGGTGGAGGAGGAGGAGGAGTACTTCTTTGAAGGGGACTCCCCTTCCATAAAAATGTTACATAACTGTTCATTTACAGGCTGTATTTCTGGTGTTTTCTGTCTATGTTCTCTTTTGGAAGGTGGTTCTCTGACTAATGACTCAAGAAAATGATCCAGAGAAATCTGTCGTTTTCTTTGCTGATAAATTTTTCTTGAATGAGACATCACATTGTCATTTAAAATGTTCACTGCTCTGTTGCTCACAGTTTGTCTGGGTGATGATTCTCAGTAAAAGCTTGCACCTCGCTCCACGTACTAAAAATAAAAATGTCTAAACTTTTCATTTGAAATTTTTATCCTTTTATCCCCCTCCTCCGATGACTGCTCCTCTTGGAAAGTTTTCACTTGTTCACGTTGCAACTCTATTAGTTCTTCATTGATAAGTTTTTGTTTGTGATCCCCCTCCAGCTCCTCCACATCCTCCTCATTGACCTGCAAGCCCAAACTTTTGCCTGTGGCCACAATTTCATTCACAATTTTAATAGCTAACTCCTGCTTGAAGCCCTCGAAGTCTCTTTCAGCCACACAACCTGGCCAAAGTTTCCTCCAGGCAGAGTTCAACGTGCAGGTCGGTATGAAACTTCCTTCCATGCCTTGTCAGCGAGGCCAATGCAGTGGAGGATATTAAAGTGGAATTTCCAGAATTCATGAAGGGTCAAATTTGTGTCGTTGGTGACCTGGAAACACCTGGCAAAGAGAACCTTCGTATAGAGCTTTTTAAAATTAGACTTGACTTGCTGGTCCATGGGCTGGAGGAGAGGAGTGCTGTTTGGGGGGCAGAAATTTGACTTTTATGAAGTCGTAATCTAGAGCAAGGTCTTCTTCCAAACCTGGAGGATGGGCAGGAGCATTATCCATTATGAGGAGACGCTTAAAAGGCAAATTTCTTTTCTCAAGATATCTCTTCACAGTTGGTGCAAATGCTTCAATCAACCACGCTATAAATAAAATCCGCATAACCCAAGCCTTTAGATTCGACCTCCACATTACCAGAAGGCTGGCCTTGAACACGTTATTGCGCTTAAAAATGCGCGGATTTTCAGAGTAGTAAACTAAATGAGGCTTAATCTTACAGTCCCCACTAGTATTAGCGCACAAGAAAAGTGTAAGCCTGTCTTTCATTGGTTTGTGGCCAGGCAGTGACTTCTCTTGGGTTATATATGTGCTTTTAGGCATTTTCTTCCAAAAGAGTGTTCTCATCACAATAACTTTTTGAGAAATGTAACCTTCACTTTCCATGAATTTGGCGAATTCCTGCACATACTCATCCACTGCCTTTTGGCGAGATCTACCGCTTTTCCTTGCCTTGCAACACTATGAATCCTAGTACGTTGACGAAATTTTTCAAACCAGCCTCTTCTGGCTTTAAATTTTTCAATTTTAGCACCACTAGAACTCGGAGTTTGCTGCTAAATCATGGTGTATTTGTAAAGCCTTAGCACATATTATGACCTCTCTAGCGCTATCTCCAGCCAGCTGTTTTTCATTTATCCAAACCAACAATAACTTTTCTACTACCTCTATCAACTGTGACCTATTTTTCGTTAATATAGTCACTCCTTTAGCCACGTCAGCTGCCTTAAAGACCTTTTTATTTTTTAGAAAAGTATACATGGTCGTTTTCCCCATGTTATACTGCATAGTGAGATCAGAAACATGAACACTGTTTTCATGCTTAGCAATTATTACTTTATTGTTATGCTTCTAGGGTGTTTAATGCCATTGTCATAAATGCACTTCACTTTCTTAGGAGCCATAATTTGGGCTAGCTTAAATTAAAGGCAAAATAATGGAAAACTACAAAGAAAGAACACAGAGTGCGAACGAACTACGCAGTACAGGCGCCAAGGCAGAACTGATAGCAACCACGCGTTTGCCTGGGCGAATGGGAACGTGGTCTCCTGGGTGAATGTGGTCGCCCGGCTGGATATGTATGTGTGTGTGTGTTTGGGACTCGAGGGTTTCTTCAGGGGGCGATGCAAAATTTCCTTGTAAATAGTGTTTGTGGGGTGAGGGTCCACTATACTTGAACTTTTTCCTTATAACAATATAGTTTGTGACTGTGAACACTTTTGTTTTTTGTTGTACCATATTTACAAACATTTACTATAGAAATGCAGTTGTCTTTTTCATTTGTAAGCTATTCTTGAATTAGTAATTGTAAGTATATTTGTTAATTATTTTAATATTTTAAGGTATTAGTATTCATTTATCATCAAAATATTTTGCTTAGTAAGAAAACTTTCTATGGTTATTTGGACTCTTGTAACCCACTATTAATAAGAAATTGTTTATGTACAGGAGTGACATATTGCAAGGCAGTTGCTTCCATACCTGACAAGAATGGATGATATACCTGAGCCAGCTAATGGTCCAGACCAGGTGAGGATTTCTTGCTGTTAGCTTTTACTGAAGAAGCCATGTATATTGTATTTTTGGCACACTAATGTTTACCTATTTATATTTGTAAGTATGTTCAAACCTTAGTATTATAATGACTTCAATATCTGTATCTGTAAATGAAGAAAGATTGAGTGATATTGTTTGATTATGTTGTAGATGTGTATGTTTAATTCTTCTGATGCTAATAACATTGGGAAGAAGCTCAGTCAGTTATACTCCTCTCCTCATCCCTTCAGTAATGGTCTTTGTTAGGATTTTGGTGAGAACTAACAATTTTAGGTAGTTCATAAGAACTTTAATAATCTCATGGTTATGATAAAATATATTATCAGCTAATGAAGGGGAGGTTTCACAGAATTTGCAGGGTAACTTATATGGTCAAGGGGCCCCTCATAAATATACCTAAACCTGACCTAACCCAGCCAAATTTACTTATTTGTTATTAGCCAATGAAAAGGAGAAGACTTCCCTAACTTTTATATTGGTAAGAGGTCATTTCATATTTTCCAACAAACATTAACTGATCTGATCCAATCAGATTTACCTAATGCTCATCAACTAATGAAATGGAAAGAAGTCGCATATGGAGGGTGAATCTTATATGGCAAAGGGACACTAAATGAAGTGTAACTCTCATTACCTGACCTAACCCTGCCAAATTTACTTTGTTGGGACTCGGGATGCATTACTACCACTTACTTAAGGATCTCTACTCTCAAGACCCCCTTTAGTATGCTATGTTAAATTTGAGCAATATTTTCATATCATTACTGGATATATAGATTTTTCAGTAAATGTTCTTTGACAGTTGTACATTATATTGTGGAAAAATTATGCAGACTAAAAATACAAATGTGAAGGTCCAGTGAAAAGGGCCATGTTTTTTTTTAGATTTCATGGTGTACATTTTAGTCAGAACTACACAGCAGTGATGCTTTCTTGAGTGAAGGTGCTATTGAATAAAATGTATATTCAAATGGTTTCTCATAGACTGCTCCATCTTACAAACTTTCTTAATCCTATGCTCTTTGATCTTTCCAAAAGATATACAGTATTGATTATTTAAGCTTGAATATATCTTACTAGGGCGAACAAGATAATGTACCTCTTGAAATCCAATTGCATTATCATTTCTTGAAAATATTTTGCCTCTGTATGAAAGTGATTGTGTTAATAGACTAATCCTGAGGTTTGGTTTGGATTGATAATTTGTTTGATTTCAGATACAAGTGTCATTCCCTGTAGCCATTCAGTAACATTTTGGATTTTTGTACCTGGTCTTAGAAGTGTTATTAAAACGTTTGTATGTAAGAGAATGCATTAAATGTTCATTATTAGCTTTCGTAGTTCTGAATATTTTTTCACCGTTTTATGTGTCACAAGTAGTCCCCATTTGAATTGGTTTGACAGAGACATGGTAGAACTAGGGGTTTAAAGCTGGATGCCCTTCCTAACACCCTGCAATGGGATTGAAGCAGCGTGAGTCGCTTTCCAACTTGCATGCTCGTCCACTAATCTACCACGGCCCCTATTAGTAGTTCTGGATATAATGTATATAAATTATTAAGATTAATGTTGTGAGGCACATGTGCATATTTTTTTTTTCTTTTATGTGTTCCATATACAGTATTTGTAGACTGAATTTTATGACATATTTTGTTATTCAGTATTGTGTAAGATTCAAGGCAAACCTGTTGAAATTTTTGTGTTAATTACCAAATTAATTTCCACTGAGGTAATAGATGCTGATGTCACGCACCTTAATCTACTCATACTAGAAACGTAGAGTTGTCAGATTAGACCTCTTATCATCCTGATTAGATATGATAATTTTGGCAAAAAATGCTACTACAACGAAAACTTTGGTACAGAATACTTTTGTTTATATTGAATGTATCCTTCATTCAGTATTCTATTACCTGGTTATCACAGTATGATAATACACTTATTCTTTTAGGAGAAATAATTTTAGACACATATTCTTACCCAGCTATTTACAATATTAATGGTGAAATTCCAAGTTTATGTTTGTTTTCATTAATTTTTTATCACAAGCATAGATGTACCTTGATGCATGTTGGATATTTCTATTGTGTATGAATTTCTATATTTATAGTATTGTTTGGTTAAAATTTAGTCATAGCTTAGTAACTCTTGATTCTGCTAAATTATTTTGTTTTTCTATGGAATGGAATTTTTACCTGTCAGTATAAACAAAATTTAGCTGATAGTTTTTTTTCTGCTAAAAGAGGGTAAAGCTTTCTTTCATATATATATATATATATATATATATATATATATATATATATATATATATATATATATATATATATATATATATATATATATATAATTATTATTATTATTATTTTTATTTCTTTTATTTCTTTTTTATTTTTTTAAAGGCAGCTTAAAGCACGGTGCATTCTACTTTTATTACATGTTATATTGTGGATATTAAGTATGTCTAATTATATTGTGTCTTGGTTTTTTGTCTTTTAGATCCTTCCTGCATCATATTTCAAAACATGGGAAGCAGATAAACCAGTGACATTATATTTAAAACGAGAAGGACCATGTTCAACCAAACCGATATCCATTCATACAATGGTGAAAGAGCGAGCGATTAATTACCCTAATCAAATTGCTTTAGCTGTCAAGAGAGATGGCGCTTGGAAGTAAGGGAAACATCTGTCACCCTGATAATCCTTTTTATTATATTGTTCACTACTGTTCATCTTATCTCATAGAGCACTGTACTTAGTGTCTGTTGAGGTCTATTAGTAAATTTTTTTATGTCATAGCTGCACTCATTTTGCTATAAATAGATTATTTTTGTTGCTTTCCCAACCAGGAGGTAAGTAATTTGGACAAGGTGGACAAGGAAACTCTGAGAAAGATGGCTGAATTCATTTTAATATGAGGAGACTAAGATTTTTTTGGTCCAGCCAACAAATCGCAAATCACAATATTGCATTTAAAAATGACTGTAATTTCATTTGCAGTGCAATGTTCAATCTCATTATGAACCAGTAAAGCTTGAAAATCCCTACCTTCTTGACAAACTAATGGTATAATAGTAAGGAATTTGCTAAACCATGGCAGTGTGTTATTTGATGGAGTTTAGAATTTGTTTCAATTATAGGTCAGTATATTAGGGTTGGTGTAAAGCATCTAATGACAGCTTGTATTTTACCCATTGGTTTAGCATTTCATTTATCATGCAGTAACAATTTCCCATGCTCAGGTACTTGCTTAAGTATCTTTTGCATCTTGGCCACAGAATTTCCTGGCTTACCAAAAAGTAGACCTATTGGAAATGACTACAGTATATTCATTTACTTATCAAGCCTACTCTTCCTTTTATTTTTGTTTTGCTGGAAGAAAGCCACTTCAATAAGATTGGATTGCTAGCCCTCACTTCTCTTCTTCTTATAATTTCCTTAGGATATTCCAAAGGTTATATTCCTTTTTTTTTTTTTTTTCTCAATAACACAAGGAGTATAAATGTGATTTCTGTCCTTTACTAAGGATATCTCATAGTTGCCTGTTATGACCAGCATAGTACATTTTTCTCTATATGCAAAAGCCATAATCCTCCTTATAGGAGGAATATCATTCTCACACCATGCAGAGCTAATGTGTGAGTGATTCTTTTTCCTCCACCATCAAGGATAATTATAAAAATAAAATTGATTTTGAGTGTCCGAAGCTGTAGAAGTTATCTGACTTTAACTTAGCTAGTTTTAATAGGCCTTGGTGCCATGATTCAATGAAGTAATTAATTATAGAGTGGTGGAAACTAAATATAATACTGTACTTGTATTCCCATAGATATTGGACCTACAAAGAATACTTTGACGAGTCACGAATTGTTGCAAAGGCATTTATCAGACTGGGCCTTGAAATATTCCATGGCGTTTGCATTATGGGATTTAATTCACCGGAATGGATGTTACTCAATTTTGGTAAGCATTAATGCACTTTAAATAACAGAGTTTGATGAAATGTATATTTCTTTAGTGCATAGATACTTACGTACTGTTGAGTCACTTACCCTTATTTTCTGCTTATAGAGTGGTAAATGGAATTTGTTTAATATACGATATACATTTCAAAATAAAATTATATGTTGCAAGATAGATTTAGAACCAAATCACACAGAATTAGGGCTAAGTCAGATTTGTATTTACTGTTGCCTATGTTTCTTAATGTGACTTTCAGAATATGTGTCAATTGTATCTTGGCTTAGGATAGGTGTAAATTGCCTAGGTTGTATTTTTGCATTTCTCCCTACTCATTTCTAGATCTCTTACAGGGGTTATATTTGCTGGAGGATTGGTAGCTGGTGTGTATACAACCAATTCACCTGAGGCATGCAGACACTTGGCAGACAACTGCAGAGCTCAGATTGTTGTAGTTGAAGATGTTGAATGCTTGAATAAGTTTTTGGCGGTAAAACGATTTTTGCCACAAATTAAGGTGAGACAGTTATGCAGTGAAATATCTTACGACCAAATGGTTTTATTTCCAACCTGCTACCAGTGTTGTTTTAAGTATTTTCTATTGAAGAAGCATTGGAGAATCTACTGTATTAGGTTCGTAAATTTGTTGATCCATCCTTTTTGTTATTGGTTTACTCTCGGTTAGTTTCAGCCATATTACGAAAATTATATTCTGATTTGTATAAGTGAACTGACATAGTCAATGACTGAAAGAAGAAAAATCTCCCTGTGGTTTCAAGCTATTCTTATTGCTTTACTATTGTTATTCTTTCAAAGCTTATTTTTTCATGTTCTTTAGACACTGAAATTTGGCACTAATCTACGTACAAATGAGATATAAATGTAAATGTTTCATTACAGTAAAAGGATAAGAGATATGAAAAAAGTTTTGAATAATTTTGGACATTGCCTGCCTTATTCCTTGGTAGAAGAAGCTGAAATATCAATATGAGTGTAATAAAATGTTCACTGGATGCTTCTTGGCCATTGTTTGTTTCTTATATCATAAATGGTGTAAATGTTTTTTGAATCAGTGTTTCTAAAAAAAATTTGTTTTGTGAATTTTTTTCTGCAAGTTTCCAAGCTGAAAATAAGCTGATGAACAATCTAAGACATTCTAAGTTCTAATCTTGTACCAACAATACCGTTGTACTGAAGAAGGTCAACGAAACTATAATTTGGGAGACTCGGCTCATGGACTATTATCACCAGTCTTGAGTGTGTGCTTCCCTGTTTACATTCTGTTTGTGGCTTGTTTTTATGTAGGATATTTTTCTCTTGTTGATTTATCGACTTGATGTTTGTTGATATTTTATTTCTTTAACTGGTTATATATCCTTTTGCTTCTTTTTTTTCCCTTGTTTGTCTCCTTTACCTTGCATTTATTTTATAGTGGACCTCTATATTGGTGGCCCTTTTTTATGTAATGTCCTCCTGTTTTTGTTTCATTGTATTTCTCCCTCTTACCATCCGTACATGTATTTCAGTGTATAAAATGAAGAAGAAACATCATTGAGAGAATTGAGATTTAATACCGTCATTTTGCAGAAAAGGGTGCAACATACATTGATGACTATGGACTTAAGAGAAAAATACACATTAACCTGGAATTGGGTCTCAAGGCAGGATATTATGACATCACCAGGTTTTCCAGGATAATGCAGAGGTCACTTGTACTTTGGAAGAAAACCTTAGGTACTAGGTACTCCTTAGGATTCAGTGTGCCAATGGTGTTTAGAGCCAGAAGAGATATAAAGTTTTACGCAAGAATCTTAGTAGCAACATGGCACAATTATGTTCTATTTCTTGAAAATGGAACCATGTATATCATTGTTTTTTTTTTTCAGTTATATTCTGTGAAGTAATCCTTTTAAAGAACTTGCCCATTTATTATTTTTTAGGCAATTATCCAGTGGTCAGGGATACCAGGTGCCCCAGGTGTTTTATCATGGGCAGAACTAATGGCTATTGGTATGGCAGAGAAGGACATGGAATTAGAGGAGCGACTCTCCCTACAAGCTGTAAATCAGTGTTGTACTCTTATATATACATCTGGTTAGTATTTTTATTGTACTTTTTTAATTATCATTAAATAGTTACTAGAGTATATGTGATATCTATTGATCTGCATATCTGTCTTTCGTTTAGGTTATGTATCTCTTTGCCTATACGTCTGTTTCTGTGGTATGAGGTGAGTAGGTTTGCAGCCCGTCCAATTGATTCTTTGAACTACATAAGTAACTTTATGGGATCAGAAAAATTAAAAGATAAAATGCCATGTACATATTAGTTATTATATATAAAGTACTGATATTTACCCCAACATTTGCTAAAATTAAATTCCTTTTTGAATAATAGTAAACATTTGGAAGTGATAATGAGAAGTAGGATTGTGGTCTCTTAACGTATAATGTAAGTAGCTCAGATGATAATTAAGCTTGTTAGAGGAAAGTTTTATTCACAGTTACAGAGCAGGAGTATTGGTGCACTGATGTAGATTAATTTTCTCCTGTTTAAGTGTAGTCGTCATAGTTTATTATGTATTGATTTTTCCACTTATAAAGCTGATGTACAGCTTTTATGTAAACTGTAAAAATCATTATAATGTATTATGTATGTAGTTAGTACAGGGGTCCCGTTGTTCGTCACCCCAATGTGCGTCATTTCACTTTTTCATCGTCAAAATTTTTGAAGCAGTGATGAAAAATTTCCCTGCTGTTTAAGGTCTTCATCAGTGGATGGTGCTAATGACATATGATGTCAAACTGATATTCATTATTGTCTTTTAACTGCTGATATCGGTTTGCTGTATTCTCTGCCAATTGTGTGCTGTTTTTCCTTTTTTTCAGTTGTATTTTGAATTAGATAGAGAGATAGATGAAAAGTGCTTAAACTAATGTCTTCTTTGTGTAATAATAATAATAATAATAATAATAATAATAATAAAAATAATAATAATAATAATAATAATAATAATAATAATAATAACAATAATAATAATGGAAGAAATGCAATCCAATACATTTTTAAATGTCTTTAAATAATTTCCCTTCCTTGTCAGGAATTGACCCTGGGAATTATAGACTAGAGTGCCACAGCTTAGTCCTCTGGACCATCTACTGATGATACTCAGATGGAGGGACGCCACTGCAACCATTAATCTCCATCCCCAACCCACCAGTGGCCAGAACACATTTAATTCTCCTCCTCAACATCCAAGGCTAGCTAGATGAAACAATGCAGTGCAATTGCGCATTTTTTAATATCTTCAAATAATCTCCCTTCCTTATACACCCCTTCCCATTTTTAAATGTCTTCCCTAGAAGACATTTAAATATGCATAATTGCACTGCATTTGTTTCATCCAGCTAGCCTTGGATGTTGAGGAGGAGAGTTAAATGTGTGTGCTGGCCACTGGTGGATTGGGGAGGGAGTGAAACGGAGATTAATGATTGCAGTGGTATCCCTCCTCCAGTGTATTATCAGTAGATGATTAATTTCTCCCTCATACAACCTCTGTGGTCCAGTGGACTAAATCTGTTGCACTCTAGAGTTTTCAGGGTTCCATTCCAAACAAGGAAGGGAGATTATTTGAAGGCATATGAAAATGTGTAATTGCATTGCATTTGTTTCATCTAGCTACCCTTTGCTGTTTTAGGAGGAGAATTAAATATGTGCTCTGGCCGTTGGTGGGTTGGAGAGGGGGTAAATTGGAGATAAATGGTTGCAGTGGTGTCCCTTCGTCTGTGTATCAGCAGTAGATGCTCCAGTTCTCCTTTACCCTCCTATACAACCTCTGTGGTCCAGTGCACTAAGCTATGGCACTCTAGTCTAGAGTTCCTGGATTCGTTACCTGACAAGCAAGGGAGATTATTTGAAAATAGTAATAATATAGCAACAACAAAAATGATAATAATAATAATAATATTAATAATAATAATATTAAAGCACCTCATATTAATATTATTATTATTGTTATTATAACATCAACAATACTGTAATGAATAGTAGTAGTTTAAACCCTGTATCATACGGTCACAATTTTCAGGCAGCATTGCTCTTTTTGGGCCATTCAATTTTCAGGCAGCATTGCTCTTTTTGGGCCATTAAATTTGATGACGAAATATTGTGTCTATACTAATATTGATATTTTTTCATGATTACTTATGATTTTACTCTTCTGTTGCATATAAAAAGTAAAATATAATTTTAGGTAATTAATATATTAAAAATCATAAAATATCATCTAAGTTGCTTAAACACCACCTAAAACACCTGCTAAAACACGTCGGTTAGTATCTATCTCCCTTAAGAGAAAACATATAGCCCAAGCCTTTCCTTTTCTTGCAGTTTATGCAGTATGTGTGTATTAGATGCACACATATACACACTCAGGTAGGATCCTTAGTTTTCTCGCTTTGTCTCTTTATATCATACGTATTATTATTATTATTATTATTATTATTATTATTATTATTATTATTATTATTATTATTATTATTACTGCAGTAAAAATAACATATATTTTTAGATTTTTTGTTGTTGCTAGATATTGCCAGTTCCTTAAGATTGACCTTGAAACCTCTTTTTTCTCTCCTCCTCCCTCCTCCACCACTTAGCTATCCCCTCTCTCCTAACCATTGTCTGCTGCCTCACTATTGGCAGGTACATGTACTACGCTTTTTCCTTTAATTATATTATTATTTCATTTCTTTTTGTTATTTTTTTCTTTTATTGTTCTTTCTAATTTATATATACATATGTTTATGTATAACGTCTCATTTTATAGTGGGTTGTAATTGAATGTAATACGGTACATAGATGTAGGATGGCCGGACCTTAGTACACTTTATTTACATTGATTCATATGGGAAAAATGGTTTTGTTGTGTTGTCTTTTTTTGCTTGTCACGTTTTCATGGTCCCAGTTAGTGACGAACAGCGGAAACCCCCTCTATGTATTCAGAAGTTTTACCTACCTTGTTCTAACTAAAGCTATAGTTAAGTGTGATTTGCATTGAGAATTGTGCATGGATCTATCACTCGCCATCGTCCTGGTGTCTTTGATTGATATGTGAAGTACTGTGTGCTCTTTGAAGTGTAACCTTAAGTACTGTGTACATCAAACAACCACATCCACAGACATCTATACTCTGTGGGCAAGTAAAACTCAATGCATAACGGAGCAAAGACCATGAGCTCAGATCTTTTGGGATGGTCATGATGATGATGATCTGAATTTGTTTGGTAATTCAATAGAAATATGCAGAGGAGCACTGCTTAGAGAATACTGAACACTTTCAGCATCTTTGTTATAGTGAACTGGAATTTTATTTTTGTTATTATTATAAATAATCTGTTTGATAATAGAGATGAAATTATTTATATATGGGAAACTCATAATTGCTTTTGCAGTTGCACAAGTGCCTGTTTAAAAACATACAATTCACTACTATTTTTCTCTTTATTGTTGATTATTTGCAGGTACAACTGGGCCACCGAAAGGTGTGATGTGCTCTCAAGATAATTTAACTTGGGCAGCTGCTCAGTACAAAGAGAATTTCCAACTAAAATTTGCCAGTGAATCAATTGTATCATACCTGCCACTTAGTCATTTAGCTGCCCAGATGGCTGATATATACATGACTTGTCATGTAGCTTCTACTGTCTATTTTGCTCAACCTGATGCACTGAAGGGTTCACTTGGCCAGACGTTGTTTGAGGTAAACTGCAATTACCCTTCTGATTCCAATAAATATTTAGGAATACAAAAAATCTCCTACTTACGAACAAACGAGTTACAAACATTCACAGATACAAATAAAACTTACCGATTATCTACCCATATGTTAATGTATGTATTACTGTACTGTACTGTATTAATACTTTATTATTACTTCATTAAAATGCATTAATAATATATACTTTATGTTTTTATGTAGTAGTTATGTGTCTTTAGCCTAAATACTGTACAGTACTGCATATGTATGTACTGTACAGTACTTTTTATCACCTATGCACAACTTCCTCTCATTACCTATTCACAACTTAAG
>JAXCGZ010014047.1:32500-38441 GCA_037179515.1 Halocaridina rubra | reverse complement strand
ATATATCAATGATTATATTATTGCCTAACAAGGTTTTAACAGAATATGTTGCGAATATGATTCATGTTTTTCCAGAAAACTCTCTGATAGGATAAGTTTTCGGAATTGACACTACAAGCAAATTTACACATTATGCCTAGGCTGTCTGTAACATACGAAGCACGTACTAAGCTGATGGTTTCTACTGGAAAGTCTTTAATATTGCTGTTTTTAGTATAAAAAAATTCATTAAAAGTGTTAATTACAAGTTACTGTAACGTGATCAACATTTTTCTCAGGTCTGAGTAAGCACCTTCTCCCATATAACATTAGGACTTAATTGTCAGTTAAATGAAGATATTGATGCCAACTAAATAATCATAAAACTAAAATGATTTGCTGAAAGATAATTTACTTAAAAAAATATAGCTTATCTTTGCAATGTAACGGAACACAAGGAAAGAGAACCCAAGGAAGCGAACAAATAACACCCAAAGTTTTAATGAGAATTTTTATATGAGAAAGTTTTAAAAGTAATGAATGTCAGATCACCTGACATCTTTAACAATTTTGTTGTCACAAATTGTGCATTTATTGTTATTATTTTTATTATTATTGTTATTATTATTATTGTTATTGTTATTATTATTACTATTATTATTATTATTATTATTATTATTATTATTATAATGTTATTATTATTTTTATTATTATTATTATTATTATTATTATTATTATTATTATTATTATGAGGGTGATTGGAAGAGTATTGGATCTCAGTGTACTGAGAGGAGCTAGTAGTGGAATATCTGATCATTAGTTAGTGGAAAGTAGAGTGAGAGTGGAAGAAAAATAAAGAAAGAGGAGAAGCGAGAGAGGAAGAGTTGTTAAAAGTGAATGAATTTAATAAGAAAGAGCAAGACTGTGAGTATAAGGCTAGTGAGGAATGTGTGGAATGTAATGAAAGAGAAAGTGGAAGAGGGAGTGGAAGAAGAATGGGGTTGTTTCAAGGAAGAAGGCGAGAAGTGTGCCGAGGCAGTGTGTGGAAGGAGACTAACCGGCAGAAGTAAAAGGAAAGTTAGTGAATGGTGAAAAGAGCAGGTGAGTGCAATAGTAACTGATAAGAAGCAGACATTTGAGGTATAGTTGCAGAGAGTAATGTAGAGTCATATGAAAGGTATTGTGGAGAAGGAAGGTTAGCAAAGTGCGTGGTAAGGGAGGCAAAGAGAGAAGCGGATGTAAGGTGGGGTAGATGTTTGTCTGAGAAGTTTGGAAGAAATGAAAAGATGTTTGAGAAGGAAGTGAACAGTGTGGGAAAAGGTAAGTCTGGTAGGGAGGCGAGGGTGCAAGGAGCAGATGGGCAATTGCAAGTAGATGAAATAAAGGTGAGAGAGAGATGGGCTGAATATTTCAAGGAATTGCTAAATGAGGAAGATTATAGAGAGGCAGAAAATATGGCTGTGGGAAATGAATGAAGAATGCCAATGTAGGGGGATGAGAATGATATAGAAATAACTTAAGAGAAGGTACATTTGGCACTGAGAGCAATGAAAGCAGGTAAAGCGCCAGGAATAGAGGAGTGTCATGTTGAATGCTTGTCAAATGGTAGGGAGGCATTAGTGAACTGGATGGTTAGGTTGTTGAATGTATGTTTTAAGAAGGGAGAGTCCCAGTTGATAGGAGGAATGCACCTGTAGTTCCACTTTACAAAGGGAAAGGAGATAAGTATGATTGTAGTAGTTTTAGAGGAATTAGTTTGTTGAGTGTAGTTGGTAAGGTATATAGAAGAGTGTTAATCGAGAGAATTAGGAAAGGTACTTAGATACTGATTGGGGAAGAACATTGTGGGTTCAGGAGAGGATATGTGGATCAGGTGTTTGTGTAAGAAAAATGCATGAATGTTATCATTCTAGTTCTCCTTAGAATAGGATTTTGTTACTTTAACAAGAGGCAATATTATATCTCTGGGTTTGCTATTCTATTTCTTAATATGTTTGCAATGATACCTTCTGAGACGAACTGCAGAGGATGATACAAACATTAAGAAATAGGATAGCAAACCCACAGACATAATATTGTCTCTTGTTAAATTCACAAAATCCTATTCTAAGGAGAACTAATATGATAAAATTCACTTGCTTTTTGTGAATATTTGTTATTATGGATTGGTGATTTTGGAAAATTGTTGCTTTTCACTTTTGCTGTGCTTGTATTCACGATTAATTTCTATAAGATAACCTTTGCAACGATGGTTTTTAAGACAAACTGCAGAGGATGATAGAAACAAATTAAAAAGTATGTTAATAAACCCAGAGAAATAATATTGGTTCTTGTAAAGTAACAAAATCCTCTTCTAAGGAGAACTAACATTATAAAATTCACGTGCTATTCGTGAGGATGCTGCTGCCAGGCAGAAGGGGGAAAAGTATGCCAAAGAGGAGATTCATGAATGTGGTGATGGAGGGTATGAGGGTGTGTGGTGTCCCAGAGGAGGATGCAAGGGATAGGGTGAAATGGAGACGACTGATCCACTGTGGCCACCCCTGATGGGAAATGCCGGAATATTTCATGATGATGAGATACATTTTCTGTCATCATCAATAGTGAAGTTGATTGCTTTACTAGATTTAACTTGTATGATTTCTTATTTATGTGATTTAATTGGTACCAGTATTTTTGTGAAAAAGTTTTCATTTCATTCATTAATGTGCTCTCTCTCTCTCTCTCTCTCTCTCTCTCTCTCTCTCTCTCTCTCTCTCTCTCTCTCTCTCTCTCTCTCTCTCTCTCTCTCTCTCTCTCTCTCTCTCTCTCTCTCTCTCTCTCTCTCTCTCTCTCTCTTTCAGTGTGTGTGTCTCTCTCTCTTTATCTATCTATCTATCTATCTATCTACCTGTCTGTCTATCTAACTGTCTGTCTGTCTGTCTGTCTATCTATCTATCTATCTATCTATCTATCTCTCAAATTATTGAAGGCTAATAACAACAGAGCATCTGTCTAATCACTTGTGAATCAAACTCGTAAAATCCACTGAAGATAGTTTAATGAAACTGATCCCATGTGGTATTAAAGGCTTATCTCGTCATACAATTCATTTGTCTTATATCCCTTCGTAATCCTCCTCAAGTCTTGAAGTAAATGGTTTTGATATTAAATTAACACTTGAGTATACACATTTTATACTCTGCTTTATGATCCAGAATTGTAATATAAAAAAACAAAATTTTCTTAGAACATTAGACGACTCAAAATTGCGTCGCAAGCTACAAATTTTATTTTCATGCCTAATGATATTGCTAAAATCATAGCTTCTTTACGAATATATATACCCAACTCCACGTACAACTTTAACAAGTTGATTAATGGTCGACATTAGAAATGCTTGCATGTACTGGTTGTGCTGCAATATGCATATTTTGTCTGCCTCAGTACTTCAGTTGCTTAAGGTATATGAAGACAGCTCGAGTCCATGATATCCTAAACATTGACGTTAATAAGAGAATTGATAATATCACAGCTTCATTGTGAATATATATATATATATTATATATATATATATATATATATATATATATATATATATATATATATATATATATATATATATATATATATATATATATATACTTAGCTCTACATTCAGCTTTAACAATATCAGTAAAAGGTCGACGGGGAAAATACTTGCATGTTCTAGCTTTGCCTTGATGAGCAGATTGTTAACTGCTACAGTAGCTCATTTGGTTAAGGTAGAATGACTATATATATATATATATATATATATATATATATATATATATATATATATATATAAAGGAGAAAAGCATTAATGTACTTGTCATGCAATAAAATTTTAACAGCTCTTTTTCTCTCAGTACTTAACCCATCTATGTGAACGAATTATAAACTTGTTATTTACCATGTGGTAGGCTTGCCCATGTCATCAGCCGCCCATTGTGATGCTACAGCTGAAGGTCTTTTGGACTTAAATAGGACTGTCCAGTGCATTTCGATGTTAAGTGTTCCTTCAGGTACGGTTCTTTTTCTATGCCTACGTCAAACATCGATTATTCTTGGCTATTCGTTACACATCTCTTATTATCCCTTTACATCTGACAAGTCACAACACTCACCATCTCTGTTTCTCTTTACTTTGTTTTCTTTCGTGCCAAGGCCCGATTAGATTTTTTTTTTTTTTTTGGGCCAGTCGTGGTCACAAGCATTATAAAAACTAACTACATGTACAATTTTATCAAATTGAATACTGGTTGACGGGAGAAATGCTTGCATGCACTGCCTGTGCCATGATATGCAAAAATGTTTTATGTAGTAGTGGTTCATTTCGTTAGGGCAGCATTACTTTATCGCTGTGTCTTAAAAAATTTCCTGAATAATAATATTGTTTGTGTATATATATATATATATATATATATATATATATATATATATATATATATATATATATATATATATGATAGATATATGCATATAAATATGAATACATATATACATACATGCATACATACATACATATACATACATACATACATACATACATACATACATATAAATATGAATACATACATACATACATACATACATACATACATGTATATATATATATATATATATATATATATATATATATATATATATATATATATATATATATATAGACACTGAACTCGAATACACGTATGGGCGGAAATAGATGCAAATCATTATTTAGATAAATACAAAATACAGTTAATCAAAAGAAGGGTTTCCCCTTTGTTGCAGCTCTGGATCCCTTTGAACAGCCCTTCATCAAAAGATTTGTGACAACCATTAAAGGGCAAACTCCACACTGCTTTGTAAACTGGCACCTTGTAACATTAGAGCTGGAAATACCACCTCGTTTCACTTTCCATTTTACATTAAAAGAGGTGCTTTCAGTATCACGACACTGCTTTTGTTGCGTTGCCTGACACAGTAAGAGAGAAAGAGTGAGGAAAATATATTGGGTTCTAATTTGAGGCATTAAGAACTTATGGCAAGCGAGATTTTTCCGCTTGGATGACAAAATGGAGTTAATTAATAAAATGGTGAGCTATTTATTACAATATTGTAGCCTAGAACTGTGGTTCTTGATCCTTTTTAATACTTTTTAATACTTTGAAAACCACTAAGTACTTCTTATATCTCTGTTCACACTGCCACAAAGAGTAATTTCAATATCACAAAGCATAATATACCTACCATGTTACAACAAACCTTTTGTTTTTTTTTTCCAAAGCATAGTATTTATATCAGCAAACATTATACATATCTCAAAGGTCTACAGTCTTTTGGATTAGATGTTTTTGCACCCCAAAGCAGAGCTGTCTGGTGCCATAACTAAAGTACCCTTTTGTAGAGAGACCATTCATCATAGGACTCCCTGAAAAGCTCTGGCAGGTGGACTCCAGACACTATTAAGCCTGCATAGGGAAAATGAAAGTAGATAACATCTGGAGGTGCTTCATGGCCTATTTCACCATTTTTCCGTACATGAATCTTAGATAAATATGGTTAGGTGAGTTGGTTTGGTTAGTGCTTTTGGGTGATTACATAATATATATATATATATATATATATATATATATATATATATATATATATATATATATATATATATATATATATATATATATATATATATATATATATATATATATATATATATATATATTATCCCCAGTGTCGCAAACAGTGTAAACGTGATTTTATATTTATTATTGACAGACCAGCCACAATTTCAATAATATAACTTTAACAATTTGTCTACATTGTAATAATTGAATTGCATATAAGAAAAAACATCCGGTACTAACCTGTTAGGATTCACAGGTAACATCATAGACGTCTTAAACTTCTGCCAAGATTTAGAGTGGTGGGTGAATGAAATCAAACAAGGGTCTTCA
Source organism: Halocaridina rubra (assembly GCA_037179515.1). NCBI lineage: Eukaryota > Metazoa > Arthropoda > Malacostraca > Decapoda > Atyidae > Halocaridina > Halocaridina rubra. The sequence goes on along the minus strand of JAXCGZ010014047.1, from coordinate 32,526 downwards.
GAGAATGGACATGACATTTATACTTG
>JAXCGZ010014047.1:25000-27500 GCA_037179515.1 Halocaridina rubra | reverse complement strand
TTTGTACAATGGTTACGAAAATATAATTTTGGAATGATTTTATCAATGTATAATTAGGCTATTTTAAGATGTTTGTTCTGATGTGCTTGGGAGGACCAAAACATAATTGGTAAGCAACTGGAGAATATCGGATTTTGTGGAATTTTCACTCTTAGAGCCAATGATGGGATGAGCAATTTCTTTTTCACTTTGCTACTCAAAAAGCATTTTGAAGCCTTTTTCTTTTTTCTTTTCTTTTTTAAACAAAACTGCAATTTTTTTTATGTTAAGACAAACCATCAAGACACAAAGTAAGGGCACAATGGACTTGGTTTGTTACTAGGATCCCCGTACGGGATCCTAGCCACACACACAACCGCGTCAGATGCTTTTATAAAATCCATTTGTGTGTGTCTAACTAATTAACAATATGGTATCCTAGGTTTACACTGTTTAAGAAATCGGGCCAATGTCTTTGGTGAAAAAGGAAGTGCTGTTATATTTTTAGAGTTAAACATTTGGTTGATCGAAGCGGGATTAAAAAAAATTACGCTTTTCTTTAGAGAAGGCCTTATCCATGATGAATGTAGGGTAACATCAAAAATAAAAACATTATGAATGTGACTGAATTCGTCTTCTACATATAGCGCCCTGCAAATTGTAATGGCTCTAGTCACGAAGTTAGAAATAATATTGACGTTCATTTGCATATTGTGGTAGGAATAATACTGGATGTATATTCCTGAATTAGTGGGTTTTCTGCAAACGCTAAAAGAGTATCCATGCAGTAGTAGACCATAGTGTACCAGAACTTCAATAAAGGATAACTTATCCTCTATTATTGATGGAATAAAGCTATTAACTTGAATTAAAAACTCAGCAAAACAGCTCTTATTATTTTATTAACGCTTGGGAATGATGGATTTGCTACAAGTTTATCTTCACAATTGTTTATGAAAAATATCAGTTGCACGTATTGCACGTAAGCTTAAGAACGAATATATTTACAGCAATAATAAGTACCTGATATAAAGAGAGTCAAATATATAATAAAAAGTAGACATGTGTATATCAGAGGGAGTTCTGGCATGCACATATAGCCATGTACAGTTATTGGCACAATAAAAAAGATAGAAAAAAAAACATTGAGACCAAAAAAAGTGGCTTCATACTTTCAGAGCAATTGGACATAAAATCTGATAATAAAATCGCTATGTACGATTTGGCAAGGAATTATTATTATTATTATTATTATTATTATTATTATTATTATTATTATTATTATTATTATTATCATTATTATTATTATTATTATTATTATTATTATTATTATTATTATTATTATTATTATTATTATTATTATTATTATTATTATTATTATTAATCAAATAACTGTACATGGGGATATGTGCACATGGATATTTTTTCATTATTAATCAAATATCTGTACATTAGGACATGTGCACATGGGCACTCCCAGTGATATTGCAGTTGTTAAACATTGTAATCTATATTTGTTCATGTATCATCATATATTAATAGAATTTGCAATTCATTTTAAATAGCATAGCAAGTAATTAAGAATAAAATATAGTGTAGCAATTGATTGATGGCAAAAGAGCAATCTGTGATTATTAATTAAGAGTTATATTTTATGGTTTACATGTATTAATGGCAGAAGAGCACTTTGCGATAATTGATTAAGAGTAATATTTGTAATAATAATTTTCAATAGCCCTTGTTGAGTGCCACCAGTTAAGTTGAGAGAGGGGACCCCACTGCAATTCCGAATTTTTGATTGTAAACAGAATCATTAAATGTGAAAACTGTGGAACCTACACAAAGCTTAATCAGGTCTATAAATGGGCATACTGGAATAGCTGCGTTGAACAAGACTTTGTCTGGGATTTTTTCGGAAAGTTTATTGAGTACATGATAAATGCATAATAAAAAATGAAAATTTGAAAATCATAAACAATAAATGAAACGATGAGATAAATTAAAAAAAAATAATAATAGTAGAATGTAAGAATTAAAAATTATTAAATAAGAAATTGAGAAATTAGAAAATTAAAGAATTAAAAATAATTAAAAATTTAATAAATAAAAAACAATAATTGATAAATAATAATAATAATAATAATAATAATAATAATAATAATAATAATAATAATAATAATAATAATAATAATAATAAGGATGTTATAAAGCAGCTTCTCAAATGCTTATTTGTATTTGTTGATTCTCACCTGCCTTTTGGAGGATAGTGCTGTTTAAATTAAATGCTTTACATCCACTGGGTTAAGCAGGCCAGCTTAGCTCAGTGTCGGTCCCAAGCCCCGATAATTGGGGAGGATTTCCAGGATAGTCCTCGCAAGACACTGGAAGAAAACCTCTTTGCTCAAGCAACGCATGGCTGACCAAAATGCATGGTCAGCCGACTGACAGATAGAGAATCTCTACTCAGGCGTATGGTGAGAAAAAAAGCTTTACAGCCGAATACTCCTCCAGATACTTGTAT
>JAXCGZ010014047.1:0-17500 GCA_037179515.1 Halocaridina rubra | reverse complement strand
CCAAAGTAAAGAAGAGATAAGAATGAATTGTAAGAAAAAGATTAATGAAAAGAAGAATAATAAAGAATGCAATAATAGAAAAGGAAGAAGAAGAAGAAAATAAAGGATAGAGGCTTGAGAAGAGCAGGAAGAGGCACATTGAAAGAAGAAAAAAAGAAGGCAAAAGAAGAAGAAAAAAATTAAATGAAGAAGGAGAAGCATAAGAAAGAGAAGAGGAGAGTCAGGCGAGGAGTTAAGAAAGGAGAGGAAACAATCCTTAAAATTTTAAGGAATTGATTGAGAGTGTGGAAGAGGGCAAAGGAAAATAAAAACTTGGAAGCAAAAATGGAGAGTTGGAGAAGGTTAATGAAAAATATTGTAAGATTTGCATCATTTAAGACTGCTAAATACTGAATAATTTGCTTATAATTACCTTAATTAATTTGCATATATAAATGGGAATTTAGTTGGTGTGAAAATGTCATGACAATATAACTAGTTGAAAATTATTTATATGACAAAAAATCATAAATAAATACTCAAAAATTCTAAAACCTTTCGTTACTTTCCTGACTTTTATTTTAAATTGTATTTTCAATTTCAAATACAATCCTAAAGTCAACTGGGTTTCATGGATAAATTTCATGGCCATAATAAGGCTATTTTCTTGGGATTCTGAAAAGTACCTTCCATCTCGTTTAAAGCAGTGGGGTACGTTGTTGATCGTTATTTATTACAATAGACTTTGGACACTAAAAGCTTGTCTCCATAAATACTTCGCCCAATTTATGTGTATGCAAATATTTCAAGACAACAAGCTGACATTACAGTTTTTTTGTATTACTCCTCTACCCTTTTAATATTACTTGTGTCGGAGTCTTTGCAGAAGTTGTACTTATTATTGGTAAAACTAATCACATACTTAATAAAATAAAGTTTCATTTGTCTTCACCAAGCATACTCAAGTTGCAAAAAAATACGTCTAACAAAAGGAACAAGCGTGAACTATGTCTCTCTTCTACATATAATTGCATAATAACAAAAATCGCCATTTCTTCATATATCTTAATCCAGTTCATATTCATCCGGTAATTCCTTCTCTCTTATGTGATTACGAAATGGAACTTCCGTGTTCGAAATGCCTGGAAGGATTGGCGATGAGGACTAAAGTTCTTCTTCTGCAAAGTATTTTTAAGATGATGACCCGTTACTTTATCTTTCCCTTTCATATCTGATGGAATTTTCGTGTTCCTGAGAAAAATGGTAAGTGGAGAAACTCTCACTTATTATTATAACAATATCTCAGTGAAGTGTTTCATTTACATTTCTTGCCAAAAAGAAAAAAAAATTACATACAAATGACAAAGGTCAGGAATAGTACAAGCATAGGCTTTATCATTCCCACGAAGAATTATATAAAAACTGAAAAAATTAATATATGAAAAAAGAAAAAAAAAAAGATGGAGGGCTAGGAGGAGAAAGGAGAAAATGAAGAGGATGCAGAGGGGAAGATTGAAAAGGATAAAGAGGAGAAGAAAGAAGATAATGAAAAGCAGAGGGGGAGAAGAAGAAAGCGAATGAAGAGTAGGAGAAGGAGAATAAGGAAGCGAATTAAAGAGACGAATAAGAAGGAAGACACTGAAGTGATCGAGAAGAGAAAGAAGAAGACAGAAGGCAAAAAGAATCGATTAACATCGTGCTATCTTCCCTATGAAGAGACGCAGCATCACGCACAAACAGTACACAATGGGTAGATTTCAGAACAGTAATAAAGACGAGTCACTCTATTTCTTAAAGCAAAGGAAATGCTGACAGACATTATTGCCAGACCAAAGATGGAGTCAGAGGCGCCTCTTTGCACTCCTTTTATGACCAATCAAATGTGGTTATTTTTCAAAGAAGACTTTGATATATTTTCCAATTTAGAGCATTTTAGTGATATATTTGGCAATCTGTAGTTTAGAAGGCCCTGAGACCTCGTTGAATGTAAATCAGGGAAGGGAAATCTTCAAGGTATGTTTTATAAAATTATGAGGATTTATCAATACATGAATGCGCATTATTGCTGTATTCATTCATAAATTCAATTTCTAATGCATCTATATATTTACAGCCTGTAGTCGCTTTGCTTTCTCGAGTGATTGTTACACATTTCAAGTGTAATTTCAATTCATAAATACATATTTGCCTGTTTAAACCGCTGTATTTGCTTCTCCTCTGCTTCAGATATTTAATTTTTCATAATTGTTTGCAGTGACGTATTTCACATGTATCATTCTGAGTTTTTTCAGTCCCTAAAGATATAAGAACAGATAGTTTTTTTTTTTTATTTCCTTGGATAAGGTTAGAATATAGCCCTCTCCACAATTCACTTAAAAAGTGACTATGATAAACAATGATAGTAATCCCTACTTTTGATTTTGGATTATGATTAGGGCAGTAATGTCTGTCTTGCAATTCTATAAAAGAAAAAAAAAACATAATAAAACAGAGATAAAAGACAATGTGCAAACATAATTATAACTTCAGTTTAGGTATGCACCATCGCTAATAAGTGGATTTCAGTTCTATTACCAATTACATTTTCTTTTTTCATGCAATTACATTTCACAAACTTTAATTACTCAGACTTCTAAAGCATTGAGAAATAAAATATACAAATAATATACAAGTTTTGCATTCAAAGAACCCTATATTAGTTTGTGAACTGTAAGTAATTTTCTTTTGTTATATCGAGATAGATAAAATGAATTAAATGAAGGAACAATAATGTAATTTTCCTGAAGCATTAGCATTATTCACATAAGACAGGGGAATCAGTCACAAAACAATGCACAACTAATATAATTATATTTCCATTCGTTGAATGCAAATCCAATTATCATATAATATTCCTTATTTATTTGTGTACTCTTGTTTTAATCGCTTATATTTATTCACGAGTAAAGATAAAAATGAGGAATGTTAAATGCTTATATATTTGATCATCTTATTTTCAGTACCGTATATGCGGTGTCAGTGTGTACATGTGTGCTTGTGGACGTGTGTCGGTATGAGTGTTTGTTTGCTTGTGTGCAAAACTGATATGTTTGGTTCAATTTCGACAATGTTCCGATCTCAAAAGACAAAGAAAAACAATAAGGATCAACTGAAGAATCTCCCCCAGACCCACCCAGGGAAGCAGATTCTTCAGTACTGTATGTCTGTTTGTCTCTCTGTTTGTTTAGGGTTGGTTAGATTAGGTTAGGTTAGGTTGGGTTAGGTCTTTATTTTGTAATTGAAATTCATCCATCCATCCATATATTCCAAGGCAGATAAACAGACAGACCTAACCTAACCAAACCTAACCTAACCCAACGTAACCTAACACATCCCCTCAGCCCTTCCCATCTGACATGTCACAACACTCCCCATCTCTAGTTTCTCTCTGAAATTGTTACGCCGGGCACTCTGGGGGGGGGAAATTCTTCAGTTGGTCTCAGTTGAGGGGATTCTTCAGTTGGGTACTCTGGGGGAATTCTTCAGTTGATCCAAAAATAATATTCAGTCTTATAAATCTCTTACTGAATAGGGCAATTGGCGGCATATGCTGAAATATGATAGGTTAAACCACGCGATGCCAAACCAATATTTTTTCATGCTATTTCCATTTCCTCTAATTGATATTGTAATTATTCTCTTAATCATTCAGTTGAACTTTCCATACAACAATTCCCTCTAAAGTCATTTTATGTCATTCCGAGAGATCTCCCCATCACGCAAAGACAAAAAAAAAGAAAAAAATCTTAAATTATATTTTGAAAGCAACACAGCTTCTCTTCTTTCCATCGTTCACTGGTAGGATCGGAACTCGGATAAAAGGCACAACAGTATTTACTCGTTATCTCTCGAACAAAGAGTAAGTTTTCATTTTATAATGCTCGCATAACAAAAAGACTATTTATCTCTCTTGCCTGTAATTGTATCGTTTTGTTGTGAATGCATAATGCTAGTTTCTTACTTTTTGTACATTAGAGTACATACTATTACTGTAACATTCATAAGAAAAAACCTAATGTCATGTCGTCAGCAATTGATGGATATACACTGCTGAAAAGTGTTCGAATGAGGAAAGCTAATCTTACCACAAAATGTTTCTTTCAGTGATTTGGTTAAATTCTTTCCATGCTGCCAGGAAAATATAATACCCAGCATAGAGAAACAATAAAAAATAAAAATTTAATTGTTGTATTTCGCCTCTCCATTATTACATAAGAAATTTGTATCTAAAATTGAATCAGATTATCCTTTCCATGCTACATAATTTAGATTTAAATACGTTTTTTCAACTTCCTTGGAGATCTAAGCCCGATTTCTTAAACAGTGTAAACCTAGGCTGCCATATTGTTAGTTAGCTAGACTCACACAAATGGATTTCATAAGCGTATCTGATGCGGTTCTGTGTATGGCTAGGATCCCGTACGGGATCCTAGCCATACGCAGAACCGCGTCAGATGCGTTTATGAAATCCATTTGTGTGTGTTTAGCTAACTAACAATATGGTGTCCTATGTTTACACTGTTTAAGAAATCGGGCCCTAATCAAAGTTTAATAATATTAATGGGGCACGAGAAGGAAAAATATATACCCTGAAAAACCGGAACGGGAACAGCCTCAAGTAACATGATTTCAAGGTATTCTGACGGAAAAGAGAATTCAAGTGCTATAACACAAGCTAATGCAAATGTTTACATAAGCCTAAGCACTGAGCCGGATTGAGAATCTAAAAGAGAGAGAGAGAGAGAGAGAGAGAGAGAGAGAGAGAGAGAATAATTTGTTATAGAGCTCATGTAAAAATTCTGCTTAATTCATTGAGATAAAATAATAATAATAATAATAATAATAATAATAATAATAATAAAATAATGATAATATATTAATACTAATAATAATAATAATAATAATAATAATATCGAAAAAGTACTAACAACCTGAGATAGACTTCTTATTCCAATTGCCTTGGCTATGTCTTACTGTTATTAAATATTTATAATTACCCAGTTTGACCTATTCGGTTTAATGTACCCAAGCTTTTCCTCTAGTAACAAGTTATGTGATTAGATCTAAAGCTTAATTATGGTATGCTCAATTCTAGCACAGATATGCTGTGGTAATACTCTGTTTATGAAAGTAGATCATTGTGATCGATTATTGGTTAGGTGTAGTTGTGTAGCTGTCTTGTAAGGGTGAACTTGCACTTAACTTTTAGATGTGCATGTATGGTATCCCTAACTGTTTAAAAACCTATTTTTCTCTGTTGTTTTAGTTTTATAAAATTTTACATAATTACACAGTTTATCCATCTTTTTATGCTAATTTGCCATTCCATCTACATGTGTTAAATGCAAACTAATGTGCTGAAATAATTTTTGAAATACTAAACAGTAAGAAATTAACTTTGCAATATCTACATTAGCTTTGAGTGTGTGTGCTTTATTACGTCTAACAATTATAATCTTGCAATAATTTTCAATTGATTAAATGGTCTCAATGAAACTTTTAAGAAATGGAAAGCCAGTATTGTACATTGTATACTTTTCTTTAACTAAATCTTACAGAGGATATCCGTGTTCTCGTGAGACAATAGCCAGGTTAAATTGAGTCGTGTTGCCCATTCTATCAGCATTAGCTTTCGTTAAAAGGAAGTAGTATAAAACTAAATATCTTGGTTTGTTAGTATGTTCCAGCAACAATTTGTAAGTTAAAAGCTGAAGAACAGGCACTAGTGTCCAATCCACATCTACATGACTAAAAAAAAATTTATTTTCCCTCAAATTATTATTTACGCCACCAAGCCAGTGAAGCTAAAAACCTAGTCATATAACGATTTCATGCTGTATAACTAAAGTAAGAAGTCATTGCAATACCGAGCTCAGTCATGCAATATTTGCACAACTGAATCATGCAAGATTTACGAAGCTTCTTCGATATGATTTCAGAGATATTGACTGATGCAGAATAACAACCTTCCAATTGTAAATGAGAGAGGGAGATGACTTTAGTTTTTTCTTCATGACATGTAAAGCTACTCTCTTTGAAACTCAAACCGACAACACCAATAGCCAATTGATACTGGGTTACTGCTGAATCACATTAATTTCTTTAATATATGACATTTTTAACACTGGATCTTTATGGCAGAACATGCAATGTTACTCTCATAACGCACGTCAAGTACAGCTCAACAAAATATATCATAGCAGCGTTTTGAAGAAATCAGAGATCAAAGAGGTAAAATTAGCTTTTATGTATAATTTTTAATTCGTTAGTATTTTTTTTTTATAATAATACTCTATCTTTTCAGAATCAGCTGAGTGAGCAAAATCCAATAGTGATTAAAAAAAAATTACTTATGATAAACTGAAAATTCTTTCTTTCTTTTTCACCTCTTTAATCATGACCATTTAACAGTCCTGCATATGTGAGTAGCAATGACTTAGCACTATTATTCCATTGCAAAGTCAATTTCAGGCTTTAAGTGTTCTTGTTTATCCAGGCTTGATCAGCACAGGCTACGTGTCACTTACTGACGTTGTCAAATCAACTTTTATATAACTTTGCAACATTTCAGTCTTCTTATTTTGCACATGTTTGACTTTTTTTTTTATTATTTATTCAGATAACTGTACATGGGGAAATGTGCACATGGGCACTCCCAGCAATGGGTGCCATGTCGTTTCCTGCATGATGATACTTACTATATTGTGATAATTGAATTGCAAGAATAGTCAAAGTAATGAAAACCTAGAAATATGGAAGGAGTAGGTCCTGAGATGACGATTGTTCAGCTTTTGAAGGAAGCAAGCATAAAAGTTAGGGAAGAATGAAACAGGAACAGAGTTCCAGAGTCCTGAAGTGAAAAGAAAGAAATGGTCACTGCACTGACCAATCCGCATATATATATATATATATATATATATATATATATATATATATATATATATATATATATATATATATATATATATATATATATATTATGTGTGTGTGTGTGTGTGTGTGTGTGTGTGTATATATATATATATATGTATACATATGTATATATATGTATATATATATATATATTTATATATATAAATATATATATATATATATATATATATTTATATATATAAATATATATATATATATATATATATATATATATATATATATATATATATATATATATATATATATATATATATATATATATAAGTGCACAGTGACTTTCCGAACACCCTGTATATACTTCACTCACGGGTAGTAAAAATAAATTTCGCTTTAGACTTGCACTTCGCTCAAGTTTCATTATCCCACATTTAGCAAATTATTTTTTTCCATTAACTTAAAACTGATCCTTTTCTTTTCTTTACTGAAATATTACTACTTAACAAACTAATTATTATTGAGGATTTTTGTAAATTCTAGAGAGTTAAAGACTCGTCATGTAACATAATCGTTCATTTCACATCCATCTTGTTTATATATAACTATTCTTACACTAACTGGCATTGCTGAGAATTTCATATATCTTAATTACCATCAACCTATTTGAATTGAAAATTATTATAAATGATGGAATTCTCGAGTCAATAATAATTACTAATGAAAGCACGATAGTTTTATATTCGGATACATAAGCAAAACTACTTATTATAAACTCGTTATTGATTACAAGATTACTTATATTTATTTATCTACCTTGGCTGTCTCCCCCAATTCGGGGGTAGCCGACATCAAAAAAAGAAACAATAAGGGGATTACTTTGCTCTATGGGCAATGACTAGGGAGCTAGCTATCAACTTTATCAATAGCTTATGCTCCAGAAGCAATTCCAATCATAGATTTCCCAATCCTATCAAATGAATTACAAGACACTTGACTGAAAAAGCTTTGACGTTTGACTGCATCTTGGGCGGGCGACGGTTTTGACCAAAATCTTGGAGGAAGAAACCACAACCGCTTCTCACACATCTCTTGCTCATAAGAGTGGCATTTGCTTGGAGAGAATGCTGGCAGATTCTCAGTCCTATTGAGTGTGGATGTAGGTTCCATATTTGTCTGCTCATTGATGGTTCTCTAGGCTGTATTCGATGAGGCTATGTATTAGTAATTCCTTTTTCTCATTCCTTCCTATATCTGTCTTATTCTTGGTAACATAGACTAGTGGTCGATCCTTTAGCTCGTCACGAAGTTGTCGTATATTATCATTATCCTTTTACTTATACATTATCATTATATATAGCGTTGGAGTTTAAATAAAGCTCTTGGTCTTGGGAGGACGGACTCTTATTAGGTTTTTCTTTCAACAGCAGCCGATAAGTCCCAAAGCTTAGCGGTGATCTACATCTTAGTTCTCGACCTGTCCTCTATGTAACCCTTGAATGAACTACTACTGAGAATTATTACTCTTTATCTCAGAATGGTTCTATTACTCATTTTACTGCTTTACTTATATGTTCCACACCTCGGTTAAGATACAGAATAACAAAAAGGAGGAGGGGATGGGAGGACTTTCTGTACATGCATAAACCAATTCAATTTACGATTTTACTGGGCCTTCAACAAGGTCAATGCCCAGAACATACACATGGGTCACGGCTTGGTGATAGCTTTTCCAGAACTTCTCGACCATGGATAACAGCATCTGGGAAATGAAACTCGACATTCTCCAGAAGGACTTCCCTTTGTTAGGTCTCTCAGGTTTCGACCATGGGTCACAGCTTCCTAGAAGCGGTATATTGCTGGCTGGCTAACAAAATATGACATAATAATAATAATAATAATAATAATAATAATAATAATAATAATAATAATAATAATAATAATAATAATAATAACAACAGCAACAACAACAACAACAATAATAATAATAATAATAATAATAATAATAATAATAATAATTATTATTATTATTATTATTATAATAATAATGATAATAGTAATAATAATAATAATAATAATAATAATAATAATAATAATAATAATAATAATAATAATAATAAAAATAATAATAATAATAATAATACTAATAATAATAATAATAACAATGATGATAATAATAATAATAATGATGATAATAATAATAATAATGATAATAATAATAATAATAATAATAATAATAATAATAATAATAATAATGATACAAAATTATAATAATAATAGTATTAATATCCTTCATATTACAGATATACACAGTCAAACATATAGTTCTCGGCCACATTCCTTTAAGTTGGTAGTCATGATAATAAAATTTTGGAGACGATTCCGTGATCAAAAGCACTGAGGAAGGGGGAAGAGCACGACAAAAATATATTGAGTTAAAACTCCAAAAAGCAATATTCATTTCCAATCTAAACTCCAGGAACTCGAAGATTTGATAAATTTGCGCTTCAGATATTGGGTAAGTTCTGGCTTCAAGTTAATAAAGATGACCAAATAGAGGAGAGGTAAAAAGCTCATATAAGTTAGTAAAGATGACCAAATAGAAGAGGAGAAAAACCCCATGACATAAACTTTGGAAGCAGAAAGGAAAAATAACCAGAGTTTGGGTGAAACCGGTGCTGGATGGGTTTCTTGAAAGTTATTTTTAATCATTCTTTTCACTAATTTTCTTGATTGAAAGAGACAGAGAGAGAGGGAAAGAGAAGTGAAGAGACAGCGATATATATATATATATATATATATATATATATATATATATATATATATATATATATATATATATATATATATATATATATATATATATATATATATATATATATATATATATATATATATATATATATATATATATATATATATATATATATATATATATATATATATATATATATATATATATATATATATATATATATATATACAGGGTGTTAGGAAAGTCACTGTACACTTTTCTAATTATATTTTTTGTGTATTTCAGATTTTGACCCAATATGGTTTCAACGAGCCTCCTGGCTAGTACAGTGGTAATGCGCTGGCCTTGCATTCGCGAGGTCGAGGGATCGCGCTTCGTCCAGGCAAGAGAGTTTAAGCTGTTTACTAGGGAGGTTACTGTTGTGGCTGGTCACCACAGTGGGGGGTTGGGGCCTGTGCCGGCTGGCAACCACCCTATAGGTCCTCCATGACCCGTTCCACCCATCCGTGGGTGGAGAAACTAAAAACAACATGGTTTTAACAACTGAAGAACGTGTATGGATCGTCGAACACTTATTCCGAGAAGGTGGTAGATACACATATGCACGTCCCCATGTACAGTTATCAGAATAAATAAAAAAAATAAAAACATACAGATATGGTGCAACAGCGATTTGCTGAAAAATTCCCAGATACACCTGTTCCACATCGCAATGCAGTTAGTAACCATGTCGATAAGTTTCGTGAAACAGGATCAGTGGATGATGCCAAACGCTGTGGAAGGCCAACAAAGCTTTCGGAGGAGAAACTGTTGGATATTTCTGACAGTATGCTGTATAGTCCATCAAGATCATTGCGAAATTAGCTTAGTAGCATGTTATTAGTCTTGAAACTGCTCATAAGACCGTCAAAAAGAAATTAAAGCTCTTTCCTACAAAATAATGGCAGTACAAAAACTGAAAGCAACTGATCATGAAAAACGAATACGCTCTTGTAGATGGTTTAATCTATTTATCGAAGAGAATACAGCTAAGGTGTTGGATGTGACCTTTTTCACCGACGAAGCATGGTTCCATCTCTCGGGTTAAGTTAATTCTCAAAATTCAAGTTTGTGACCATCCGATCATCCTCACAGTTTGCACGAAACACCCCTACATGATTTCAAGTTTGGTATGTGGGTTGCGATTTCCAGACGTCGAATTGTTGGCCCTGTTTTCTTTACGAACACAATAAACAGCTAGCATTATTGTTCGGAGATTCTTCACACCTTCATTGGTCAATTAATTACCCAAATTCTTAAACAGTGTAAGCCTAGGATACCATATTGTTAGTTAGCTAGACACACAAATGGATTTCATAAACGCATCTGACGCGGTTCTGTGTATGGCTAGGATCTCCCATTAAAAATGAATAAACAAACGCGAAAAATTATCAAAATAACATAAAAATCTTAATGAGAATCGACCAATTTTTTTCCCCACAGTGAGCAAGCTTTTAATTGAAAACTAATTGTTGTATCCTCCAAAGTTGTTTGTTCTATACATAATTCGGTTTGGCATAACTCCCAAAGTACAGTGTTAGCTTCCCTGAAGGAAAATTATAATAATAATAATAATAATAATAATAATAATAATAATAATAATAATAATAATAATAATAATAATAATAATAATAATAATAACATACCAGTTACATTTTGATTCACAGTAACATGGAAAAAATATATAACACTTGTCACTAGCTAAAGTGGTTTGTTTATCAATTCTTTGTCAGAGCTATTTGGGGGACAAGAAGAAGGGGGTAACAACATACTTAATGTGGTAGCCCCTTCTATCTCAGGAGACTCATATATGCAACGTCGGAAAAACATCTTCAAGTGTATAGACTTTGATTAGGCCAATCATTTCCAAATTCCAGATCTGAAAAAAATGTATGTGCTATAATTCTTTATTCATTTTCTATCCCATACCTGGATTAATGGAGAGGTTTGGAGTAAGGAAAACCTTGTGGCAGTAAAACTCTGAGGCTAGACCAAACATTATGCTCAAGGAGGCTAGTGAAAAGAGCGACTCCCTATAAACATTGGAAAAAGCTGTAGATAAAGAAAGAGCACATTGCATTGCATAATGTTTGACACGTGTGATATATCTATTTTAAAAAATCACATTCCAAACATGTAAATTCTCTATATGAAAAATTAAATGAAAACTATTGAAATATTCAAAATATGTGAATAGGAGTGTGAATTTTTAATTACATCTTTTTCACTGACAATTACTGACGCAACGACAATTTCCATTTTAAGTTAAAAAAAATGAAAACATATCATGGTGGGAAAAATGAACACAGTTAATTTTCTTGAAGCACACACAAGAGGAGAGAATAATGAATATAGAGTGGAAGATTATTTCAAAGGCTAACAAAATAATATACTTGAAGAAGTGGTCCACAGACTTAGCCTATTCTGACGTGACTGATTATGTAACAAAATACTCCATCATCCTATTTATTTCATTACTGTCTATCTTTTCGGACGTTATTCCCGCTACTAAGTGGTCGCCTTTTCTCACTCCTCGGAGGCAACGGTCTGGTGTTGATTCATGGTCCTTACGGTGCAGTACTCTTTTTGACACCAATTCTTTTCCATTTTTCCAAATGAGGACTGTTCACTACGCTTACTGACCCATTGGTAGCAAAATAACATCTCTCTGTTTTATTCTACTCCTTCGTATTCAGCTCTTTCCACATTCACAAATGGTCGCTGTGTTTCGCTTGCCTCTTTGGAGAGTTGAGAATGATTTTCTATTGTCTGCTCTCGCTCTCTAAGCTTTACCATCGGTGCCCTATCCAACATTGCCCAACATGAAATATCAGCAGCAGTTGATGATAGATCGAAAGTATTTGCTGGAGTAAACACGGCAATATTGTTGTTTTAGATTCTTCACCCACGGATGGGTGGAACGGGTCATGGAGGACCCATGGGGTGGTCGCCAACCGGCACAGGCCCCAACCCCCCACTGTGGTGCCCAGCCACAGCAGTAACCTCCCCAGTAAACAGCTTAAACTCTCTTGCCTGGACGAGGCGCAATCCGTCGACCTCGCGAATGCAAGGCCAGTGCGTTACCCCTGTACTAGCCAGGAGGCTTACGGCAATTTTAATGAAGGATTACTGGTACAAAGCACAAACCAACTACTCAGTGAACGAATCAACTCACCACGATGTTTCGGTTTTACGTCACGGACTCTTTTTTTTTTTTTTACCAAGGGCTACCAGTGTCAAAATTTAATGAAGGATTATTGTTAGTGTTGGGTAGAGCATTCAGTCATAAAACGTTGGAGTTAAAACCAATCATTGGGCTAAAAATAATCAATAAAATACAACTACCCGAAGTAAATATGGGAAAACCTGCAAATAAATGCAATATATAATGACCCCATTTAGACGATTTCTGCGGCACCTCACACACACACACACACACACACACACACACACACAATATATATATATATATATATATATATATATATATATATATATATATATATATATATAGATAGATAGATAGATAGATAGATAGATAGATAGAGAGAGAGAGATAGATAGATAGATAGGTAGATAGATATGATACGAAATGTATGACGAGGCCCTATCGCGAAACAATTCTTTTCCTTCGTCCCGTCCTGTGGACCTTAGAGTAAAACCTCTTAGTGGTGTCAAAAGGAATGCTGGATCGAAAAAGATTCGATTCCAGACTTCACTTGACTGGAAAGAAGGACAGGAAATGAAGTAGTGAAAGAAGTTAGGAAGGAAAAAAGTAAGAACTGCTAAAAAGGAAAAAGGGTAAATTGGAAGGAAATGAAAAGTGGAGAGGAAATGTTAGGACAAGCAGAAGGAAAAAAAAGGAGGGACATAAAGGAAAAACTTATACGAAGGAAAATAAGATACGAAAGAAGGAAGGAAGGAAGGCATTAAATATAACAGAAACGAGAAGCAGACGCAAAATACAAAAAAATGAAGCACATATAGGAGGAAAAATATCAAGGAAGGAAAAGATTGAAATAAGAAAGATGGAAAGAAGGACAGGATAAAAGGAGGGACGAAGAAAGAAGGAGAGGGAGTGACAAAGGAGCGAATGACATTACGAGAAGAAATGACAAAGATAAATGGACAAGAAATAAAGGAAGACAAAAAAGGAAAGATAGGAAAGAGAAGGAACAAAGTAAACAAAAGAAAATTGAATTAATGATAGGAATAACAAATAAAGGAAGCAGAGAGAATCGAATGATGATGTGATAAGAGGAAGAGAAGAAGGACAGGAGAGCAAGAAGTAAAGAGGAAGAAACTTTAGAAAAAAAAAAGGCGTAAAATCTAGAGGGAAGAAAATATATTGGGAAGGAAGAAAAGAAAGAACAGTGAAAAAAAATGAATAGAAAGAAAGGCTGATCAAATGGATAAAACCCAAGATAATTTTTTTTATAGCCCTTAGTAGAAAAGGGAGTTCGTGACGTAAAACCGAATCCATTCACTCAATACACTTAAAAAAGAAAAGGAAAAACTCATTCCAAAGCATAGCAAGAGCGAAAATGGAATGCAAGCCTCAAGAAATATGAACGTGGAAAGGAATGAAATGTTTATACACGTGAAATTAAACAATAGTAATATGTAATTATAGAAAGACAGGAAACTCTTTTCCGTCTTTTCAAAAATATCCAGAAAACAAAGAAAAACTGTATTAGAAAACATTTGTTTTACCTTCTTACCTTACCGACAAGAAATTAATTAAAATAACACATATATGCCCAGAGAGTAGTCGTCTGTGGAAGCAGACATATGTAAAATATAGAAGATGACCTCAAACTTGTTTGGGGTCAGGGTAGTCTAAACTAAGTAAGGTTATGTCAGTTCTACTTAGTCTTTCTCATTCATTATGCACAGTGTACTCATTTAAAAACATTACCCAGATGGAATATTGCATGCACACACAATAAATGCAAAAAAAGGTAAATAACTTAATTTATGACAAATAAAATATGTGAATAAATAATGCACAGTATTTTCTTTCTTTACATGCTGCTCGATATGTGTTACATGGGGTCATCCTTTGTACATCCTGGTATCAAACCTCTCCAATCATCGGAGCTTGAAACCAAAACCAAAATGAGCTGAATTGTTACCCTTGTAACCCGGAAGATACAAAAACATAAAAACAAGACAGACACCCATAAGCCTTTTTCTCTTGTAAGATATAATTACAATTCTCCACAGGGATTTTAATCGAGAAACTGCATTCAGTAAAAACAAAAGAAAACACACGTTGAGAAATTAAAAAAAAAAAAAAATATATATATATATATATATATATATATATATATATATATATATATATATATATATATATATATATATATATATATATATATATATATATATATATATTTTACTGAAATGGGTGCCTTTGGATACGGAATATGGAATGAAGGGAGTTTTATAATATCTCTAAAAAAAAAAATTCTAACATCCCCTTTGATCCAAGAGCAAAATGTTATGGGGTGACGGCACTGAATTCTATAAAACACACAAGGCCAGATTGGTTTTATAAGATTTTATAGCAGATGTATTTTATCAAACTTTATAAAAGGAATATCCAAATGCCTTATATCACTCACTTGAGTTTATATCGGTAATAATCTCTCACCTTATTTAGGGGAGGAAAAAGGAAAAAGCAGATTATTAATTCTCAAATAAACAAGAAAAGGAACTTAATACTCAATGAAATTTGCTATGAAGAAGGAAGTTTTTTTTTCACAAACCTGACACAGAGTATCAGTATAATAGTGGCTTCATATCTTTAGATATCAGCTGGTATGCACTCAGGGTAACGATTATATCTGCCAAAACAAGTCCTTCGCAAGGAGGCAACCGTCCTAGCCCTTGATAGAAAAGGGAGTCCGTGACGTAAAACCGGAACAAATAAGCTGGAATTTATCTATTTGCAAAATTGGGCAAGTTTTTTTTTTTTTTTTTTTTTTTTTTTTTTTTTTTTTTTTTTTTTTTTTTTTTTAGTGTGACACCGGGACAGGCACATGATACATGACACGAAAAATAATATAAGTCGGCATTAAGTAAGCTGTTAGTGGAAATTCTCTTTTATATTAATCAACATAATTTTGCATTTACTTTGTCATGAGTCTCCTTGATAGACCTGAGTTAGTATTCACGTATAAACATCTCCACTGGATTAAAGGGCGAAAGAGGTTCTGAGAAACTTCATATCCTATGAGGTATCGCCAAACTATTACACGCTCTCAAAGTTTGAAAATGAGATAAACTTAGAGAGAGAGAGAGAGAGAGAGAATTCTATCAGAGTAGTTTTAATTCACGTGAATGGATCCTCTCTCTCTCTCTCTCTCTCTCTCTCTCTCTCTCTCTCTCTCTCTCTCTCTCTCTCTCTCTCTCTCTCTCTCTCTCTCTCTCTCTTATCCCCCTAGATATTTTGCATAAACAAACTTTAGGATCCCGAGTATATCTTTGGAAAATATATTATGCAATGCGACATCGCATTTTTATTTTCAGTTTAATATACAACATAACGGCGAGTTAGTATTGAAAATCCTGAAAGCATTCTGGGTTTGTTTACTAGCAGTTTTTATGTAGAATTAGTGGGACAACAAGAGCAGGGGCTATATCAAAGCAATACAAGAGAGAGAGAGAGAGAGAGACGGTTAAAGGGGTTTTGGCATAAGACAGGGATAGAATAGTGTGATGAAGGGAACGTGGCACAAGGGGACAGAAAACAATGGAATAACGAGAAAAAGTCGGATCTCTTGTATAAAGCATAGTAAGAGGGAGAAGGAAATAAAAGAGGATGATGTACTCAACAAAGAGGAAGGGAAGAGGCTACTTACACTCTAAGATCCGCATGATAGTGGGAAAAAGTTCAAGACAAGGGAAGAAGATAAATATCCAACTAGAGGTACCGTTTAATGACACTACTAATATCGAACCTGATTCCCGCCTTGGAGCTACCGAAGGTTGTACAGTTTTCCATCGTTAAAGCTAAATGAAGATGTATATGTATATGTATCTCAGACAGGTCGTACCCCAAGCAACCTTTATTTAGAGCTACAAAGAAATTATATTTATATCAACATATTTTTGAAAATTCAATTTAGAATTCTGACCCAATTCTGAAACGGGAACGTAAATTACGTCACTAAACTAACCGGACCCCTTATCAAAGCTAGAATACAAAATGTACATTTGATATTTTTTCAGTTCCAAGTCCTCCCTTTCGTTAAAAGGAAAAAGTTCCCAAAAGACCTTTAAAATGACCATAAAATACAAATTAAAGATTAAATCTAACAGAAAATTAACAGTTTCAGAATTTTGCTATAATTTACAAGAGCTCATAAAAAAAGGATATGTAAATAATAATTACAAATGGGAAAGAGTCGAAAAAGAGCTGCAAACGTTTTCCCCTAAACACCTTTCAATACTGTATCATGATTTTCCGATCCCAACACAACTGACACGCTTTCGCCAATAAAAATATTCGTCCAATTGTGTCCTGTCGTGACTCCTTCAATATGAAATTTGCCAAATTGTTGAGTAGCTAATTTATCTTTCCCCGATCTGCGCAATTTTTCTCATTCACATCTTAGGCATGCAAAGGATTTATTTTAGAAGTACTTTTTACAAATTTCTCTATAGAAGCTGTCCATAAATTTCCTTAATAAGAAACTTCAGAACTTTTAAGATCATTTCCCCTTATCAGGATCAAAGATAAACCAACTCAACAAACTTTGTGTTATTAATAATGTCTTTTCTTTCAATAGTAATTCTCATAAACAAAAATTAAGA